>JANHFO010000977.1:136157-147093 GCA_032468095.1 Pareas carinatus
ATAAAATATTTAAATGTTTAATTGTATCAAAATTATTAAAGTTAGTTTAATTATTACAAAGTAAGTGAAGCTTATTTAAGTATTACACATTTTTGTGTGGTATTTGTTCCTGCCTGAGAGAGAGAAAGGGACACAGAGAATGAGAGAGGCAAAAAGAGAAAGAGAGGGGGATGGGAGGAGAAAGAGAGAATGAGACAGACTCACACACACATAAACACAGAATGAGTGGCGGGCCGTTTCTTTACCAACTATTTAAAAAAAACAAAAATTCCAAATTCTCTCACGGACCACCAGGATTCTCTCACGGACCACTGGTAGTCTGGGGACCACATATTGGCGACCACTGCTTTAAAAGTACATTCCCAATATGTACTAATGAATAATCTATTAAATGAAAGTTTTCTCAGCTCTCAGGCCCATTTTTATCTCACCTCTTCTTTCATCTAAGCAATCTACTGTATTTTTCCTCCCACCAAGTTTCATTCCTTGTTTTTGTCTGTTTCATGAGCCTCTCCCAAGCAGTCATCTGCTTTATCCTTCTTTCCACCTATCAACATTTTGTGCCATGTGATTAGGAGGAAATAGGATCTTTTCTTAAGAAATGTTGTGTTCCATAAATTGAAAGTGATTCAGTGTTTGTCAGTATCTTCCTCTTTTATGTGGCCAATTTGGACTATGCTGTGCAAAGACAGAAAAGGACACATCCCAGTTTGTTCTCCACAAATCGTCAGCAATATGTGTTATCTCTGTACTGAAACATTGCAGTACAGATTATACTAAGTAATTTGAATCCGATTAAAAAGTGGCACAATTAGTACAATGGTTTCAAGATTTATATTTTTATTCCTTTTAAAACTCCAACACATATTTTCTAAAAATTTCCATTGTTACTCACCAATGAAGCAGAAATACACAAAAAACCTTTGAAAGAGAGAAAAAAACTGTCCAGTTAGCAAATTTGTTGCCCAGTCCATCTAAGGAAGTGATAGAAAAACAAATAATATAAAATAAAAATATGTCAACATATACAATAATGATAAATTAGGCCTTAACCTTGTGGACTTTTGGAGTTTTTTTTACTTCATTACTTTAAGAAATTACTGGTGCGAAATAAGCAATGGAAGTTTTAGAGGTTGTCAGTTATTTAAATATGGTAAAAATGTACTCCTCTAGGAATTGGTTCAATAATACAACAGATTTTCAATTAGTTTTCTCCACATTCCTACATGCTGGAAGCAAGTCCTAACAAGACAAATATTGCGAAGCTCAAAGATTTAAAAACTGACAATGAAGGCTTAAAAATCATGGATTGGTTTTTTTTAATTATATCATCTTATATACGTACAATAAAAATGATTATGCATTTAAGAAGCCATATATGCTTATTTACTTTAGATATTTTGCTAAACCATGCTTTGTTCAACTACAGTAAGATAAACTACAATCACCAGTGTCGACACAGTAAATTAAGCCACAATCTATGCTTAGCAATTACAATGTCTGGGTTAATGTAATGAGCCCGAACTAAGCAAATTACATTAAAATTTAGCATGGTTTACAATGTAAGTCTATATCTGTTGAAATATATTCACTTCACAAAATTATCAAACCACAATCATCAATAAAAACAAATTTAGAAAATTAATACTGAGATCATATTCTAACATGCATTCCAGGATTACAAGAAAACAGATGCAGGCTAGGGATAATCTACATTAATAACAATAATAATGAACTTTTATAGCAAAATCAATTCTTCTTGTTACGTTATTCATCAGTTTATTGGTACTAATAACAATCTGGGGAAGTGATTAAGGTGGTGGATGATGAATGAGAAGATTAAGGTTGAAATCCATCATCAATCACAGAGCTCCAAATCTATCGTTGGACCCCTTACTTCCCTCTGTCCAACCTACTGCATAGGATGGTGGTTAAGGGATAAAATAAGAGGAAGGAGCTTACCTGCAGTTCCATGTGTTTCTGAATGGAAGGTGGATTATCAAACAATTACTGTAAAAACCCGAGTTCAAATTGCAATAAAGTGATATTTGAAACTGACCTCCTCCTCTAAGGAAGAATGGAATTATAGCACCAGTGCTGGGATTCATGCAGGTCTTAGGAAAGAAAAATATATACATAAACTCAAAAGATTAGAACATCTCTACTAAAAGATGAAAACAACAAGTGAAAATAATTTCTGAATATAATAGGAAAGCTCACCAGACTTGTTTTCCAGGCATCTCTGACCTAAAACATTAGAAAGCAGTATTTTAGAAATAGTCCAGAAACCATTTTACAGTTGAATATGTACGTATTGTGGAATATCTTAGCTTTTCAAGAACCACTGATGGGTTTATTTGAAATGTTTTGGGTTTTTTTGTACATCAATAATGCTTTTCCACATAATTTGCCATATCATAACTCATATCCTAGATCACTTTTTTTAATCTGACAGCTTCATCTGTGCATGCACGGGATCTTGGCAGCGTGAAACACACATACACACACACGGTCTGTGAAAAAACTGTCTTCCATTAAATCAGCCCCTAGTGTCAAAAAGTTAAGGATCGCCACTATAGAAGATACAGAAATTCTACTCATATTATTTCAGCTGCAATAGGAAACTAGGCCCTGTTGTCCACACTTCAAGAGACTGCACACAACTGAAATACATGGTTATACAGAACTACTACATACAAAACCTGCTCATATTAATAGGCTTCCTTTCAGATCACTATGTTCAACGTGTGGATGTACAGGGGTAATTACTGAGGTCACGGTAGAAATGTGTTCAGCAGCATCAATGAATGACTACTTTACAGATAATATCACATGAATAAAGTCAGTGTTTAGCCTCACTTGGGGAAAGCTTGGATCAACATGAATTACAAAGTACTTCTCTCCATGCCTCAAGTTTCAGGCTAGATATCAAGGCACAGCAACTAGAAATAATCATTTTTGCACACTAGAACATACTATACAAATATGTTTAAAACACCTACCTTTTTATCATGGGAAGACGTTACATTTTCTCCACTATTCAGTAAAAGATCTCTGGATGCATTAATGTCTGCCTGTATTTACAAGAAAAATGGCAATAAACTGGGTTTTTCCCCTATAAACAAGCAAATCTTTTCTTGGGACTTTTTTTTCAATGAGTGTTTTGTGACACAAAATACAATCAACCAGTATTGGGCATGGCTTTTCTCTACCTCACTTTCACAAGTAAGTAGAGGGTGAAATGACAAGCTCAGAGCAGCTTCTAGGACGAAAATTGATCCAGAAGAGAGCATCAGGGGAAAGCTTGTCCTTCTCCCAGGACCTGCTGCTCTAATCTGATCTGTAAGACTTTTCTAGGGGAGGAAGGATGTCAGGAGTTCAAACCAATAATCTACCTAGCATATTCATTCCAGTTCCAAACCATTTATTTATTCAGAGAATCTGTTTCAACCTTCTTTAAATGTATTTGTTAGCTATCAATGGAGCAACACTGTTTCTTCCCCACTAGTAGTTGGATGCTTTCAAATGCACTATATATATATTAAATGGAAAAAGCTGAAGAATCTGTAACTTTTCACTGATAGGTGCAGGGGGGCCTCAAAGCTAAAAGCAACCAGAATTGCTGTTTTCGATGACAGCCTGAATTTGGTGCAATGTAGTGGTTTTACTCTATGTGTATCCCAGGCCAATACACCTGGGTTAATTCTTTCTTTCAAATATTTGTTATTACACATGTCATAACACTTGTTATGTTTGTTTCTTTAACGTTTCTTTCTATGACTGAAAACGTATGGAAAAACAACCAGCAAATTACATTAACAATCATTGCAGCTGCCTGATTTTATTCTTCCATCTGTATGGCCCTTGCAGTTAGGTTTTGTATGTTGTCTGAATCAACAAAATGTTACACATTAATGTTCTTTGTCTTAATGATGCAGTCTGAAACTATGGCTTGTACTTGACTTATTTGATCTGATTTTGGTTTAAGATGATATCCAATCTCAAACTAATGGCCAATTTATGGCTCTTGCTGTTCCAGGGAAATGATACAGGTTGTAGGAATGGCTAGTAATTGTTCCAGCAGCTATATCTCCACTACTCCACTTTCAAAATTTACTCTTCCATTTACCTAGGTATGCAAGGGTTTTTTTTAAAAAAAAAGTTTGTATAATAATTCATTTTCCCACATCCTTTATATATTAGCTCTGTCACAAACAGAATATTAATTGCCTTGATTTGAGTTTGGGGAATAAAAAGCAAACAGACAAGGTAATATTTCTGTTAGCTATTTTAAAATAGCCAAGAAGAGAAGACCAGGAACTACAAGTAATTCTCAATCTGAGATCACAATTGGGACTGACACTCCATCACTAAGCTCTGTGGTTGGAAATATCATGTGACTGCAATATAGATTTTACTTCCCCATTCACCATTAGCTTATCATAAGTCAGTGATGAAACACACAAATGGTGATCACATGACTGTGAGATGCTGTGATGGTCATAAATGCTAAGATTGATCACAAAGCTGTCATTTATTCACTTTCTATAGACAGCCATCTTAATCCAATGGACCCTTTTAGCATTTCAAATGGTTGCTTAAACAAGGCAATCAGTAAACAAGAGACTACCTGCAAAGTTTTAGTAAGTCATATGAACACGCCCACAGAAATGCTTCTTATTTGTTTTCAAGTTTAAATATTTGAAGCTTAAATACCTAGGTTCCTTACCTCACGTGTAAATATGATCAGGGGATCCAAAATTTCTACCCAGTGCTTCAACCTTTTGAAAAAAGTCTAAAGAAAGAGATTTAAAAGATATCTAAGCTTAAATATATTTTTGTAGTGACACTGAAATTAGTCAAAATTGCCCAATAACATAAACTCAATAGTTTTATCCACACATCAAAGCCAAAGTTGCTTTCCATTACACTGAACCTGTGCTTTTTTGATTAAACATCTCAGCATAGGCAAGTAACGCATGAAAAGCATGTCCCTCAGCCCTTTGAAACTTGATGCTTGATCGTCCTGGTATGCGATTCCTGTAAACTCAGTAACTCAAATAAAGAATACCTTTTGACAAGAAAAATCAAGTAGAGGGGTAAACTTTGGTAAAATATGTGAGGAAAGATGGGGCTAAAATATTATTTCACCCTCATCTGTTTTGTGAGTATGGGGAAATGAGTTGTTTTTAATGGAAATATTAAGCTTGTCAACTCTTACTATACTGTTATTTGCAAAAACAATTTCAAATAAAAGTTATTTCTATTAAGCCACACACCTTTCTACAATTCTTCTAGACTTACTAAAAATCAATTGGACAAGAAGTCGAACCCCAAATGTTTGACTTTTATCCGGACGGTAACCCAAACCTTAGAATACATTTATCTCACACAGATGAAGCCATTTAGCCTGCCATTTATTCTATTCATTGCCTTGATAGCTGGCAACATAGAAACCCTGAGTATATTTGAGGATTCCCACAGCACAATCAAAAGGAGTGTTTTGCTTTCTCGCCGTTAATGCATGCTGTATAGGTTTCCCTTAAGAGCAAACAGATCCCAAAACATTCCCCTTTCTTCTGCTTTTAAACATTATTTTCAGCAGAGGCTGAGCACTCTACAAAGCAATCTAAAATAAACTGCATGGCTTTCAGGACCGAATTTTCAGATATAATCAAACAGCATCCTTTTTCTTTAGAGGGTAAATAAAATTATGCCCTCAAGAGATGGGACAATTAAAAGGTTTTGTGGTTGTAGTCATACAAATCCTATTTAATCCCAATAATGATCAGATATGCAAGGTGTGATACTATAGCCATTAAAAACCATGCAAGCCCTATTGAAATAAATAAGGCTCACTTCTGAGTAGACAACTTTAGGAATAGAACAAGTTTAATATACAGTATCTAGCAGGCAACTTTGAAGAATACTTCATTTATTACATTTTTTTTTATCACACTGGACTTAATAACCGCTTAACATTCTGGAATGAGAATGTCATACTTCTTGTTGTGTGGCTTTTCCTTGCTAGTTTTACGTTTGCTTGTTACTGTGCATTTTGCTGAATCGAAGAAATGACTCTTTCCACCCCACCCGCCGGTTTTTCCTGCATCTCAATTTCCGCATTTCCTGGGCAGAAGGGCTGCGGGCGAGGGCGAAGTTCCCTCGCCCGGCGATCCAGTCCTACGTCGCCCTTTCTAGGTCGACCCCTTTCTCCACGCCAGCCGAAGGCAAAGCCTCGCTTCCCCACAATTCCCGCCCGGTTCATCTTTTTAACTTCCAGGCTGCAGCTAGAAAGTTTATCCCCGCCCCATCTCGACCGCGGCGCAACGCTTCGCACTTAGCCGTACTTGGCCCTCGTTTCTCCAAAACTGCAAATTCAAATCCATGGTGGTCGGATGGCCGCGCCGGAAAGCGGCTCTTCTGGGAAATGTCGGCCAGATTTTTTCGCGATGTGGGACCATCGCCTTTGACGTCATTTACAGTCATCTTGTTCCTTCGAAGCCGATTCGTTCTTCAAAGGACTCTTCAAACTCTTCCATTTTCACCCGGAAATCTCGACACTATGAAAGGGCTCTCCCCGTTTCAGGCATTCAGAAAAAGGGGGAATGGAGGTGCAGAGTCCTAAGATGGGAAGAGCCGGGTGACAGTCCTCCCTAGCCACAAGGCTAGGAATAAATATAGGAACACGCTTATTACTCTGGCACTTGGTTTTTAAAATCAACTCGCGATCATAACAAGCAAATTTTCTGTCAATGAATGGATAGAAAGTTCTAGCCTGGGTTCGCATAACTGGGGGAAGCGGCAATTGATCTAACGCACGTGTTGAGTGAATCTCGCAGGCGATGATGATTGTGTGCGATGCGAAGTGGACATTTCTGGCTTGGATCAATCAAGCTGCGCGTTTATTGGCTCATAGAATGGATCGTGTAGTACGTTTGCATCGCGCCAACCACGACGTGGATAGCCCGCTTGCGTCAATTCCCGCAATATGTTGAATTAGAACAGAATCAAAGGGCTAGATTTCCAAAGTCTACCCAGAGGACTGTTGTATCATCCCAGGTGAGAAACAAAATGTTTTTTAAAGAGAGCTCCTGCTTTGAAAATGAAAGAATATCTAATTTTTACAAACACCGTACATGAAACATGCTAAATCTGGACATTTTTAACTGAGGTAATTGACTCAGTGAAATCAAGCACTTTTAGGTCAGTCAGCTAGATGTGAATAAGCATTCTCATAGTTGGATGGGTATCCTATTTGTTAACATGTGTATGCTTCCAAATCACCCAGTCACTTATGTTCTATTTTACATATCTAGAAGATACTGATGGGAATATAATGCTCATCCTATTACTAAAGATACACAAAAAACCCTACTCCTACATTTTGAAGAATCATCTTTCAGAATGAGAAATGTCACACAGTTCTTCCTCCATGATATTCAATGACAGGAAATTGCTTATGCAGTTTCACAGCTATTCAGAAATAATTACATCAGGTCAATGAATATTAAATAATAATAAATCTGTATTCTGAACAGATGTACTGTATAGTCTTTCCCTGCAAATTGTCTTGTGCAGCATTGATGGCATGGAAGCATTTTCAAGAGTACTGTCAAGTAATTCAGTCAAAAATTAAACACAAGCATGAAAAGAAATGCACATTACTGGTTGAAATGCAACTGGTTGAACCACACATTGCTCCTAAACAATTGCACTTAAGCATTGTACCAACTGATGAGTACAGAAACAGATGTCTCCAAACATGCAATTGTATCTATTCCTCTTGTAAGATGTCCATGTGCTCATTCTAGAATGCTAGAAGAATTTTACCAGTTTGTTTTCTTATAGAACAGTGCTTTGTAGCTAGTCAAACCATCATACCACCCCACACACACTTTATACAAAAATGACATAAGCTTTCAATTCAAAATACCAGAGAAACCCCAATTTAAATCTCAACTGGACCAGAGTTCATTGGGCAAGGTGTCAACTTGTTTAATCCAACCCCCTGCTCAAACAGGAAACCCTATATATTTCAAGTGGTTGTCCAATCTCTTCTTAAAAAGACCACTCACAACTTCTGGAGGTAAGTCGTTTCACTTATTATTTGTTCCATCAGGAAATTTCTGCTTAGTTTTCAGAGTTGTTGGTGTGGGAATAAAATAGGGAAGATATCTGCTTAAACTATCCTGACCTCCCAGGGAAAAAAATTTGAATTCCGGTCAAATAAATGTAGCCAAATGAATTGGGGATAATTATAGACTTGTGAGTTGTAGAAGTTGTAGAACTGCATAGAGGTTCCAATGATCAGAAACAAATGGCACTGATATTGATTTAGCTAGCTTCATTTTTGTGGCTGCAACATCCTCTTCTTGAATTGCTGTCTGCATAAAACACAGCAGCTATTCATAAGCGACCAGTGATGCAACACCTGTTAATACAAACAGTGCTTCCATGCATTTCCACAAATGATTACCAAGAATATCCTGATAGTACAGAGAGTCTAGTATTGAGGCAGGGAAAGGCAAATTGAAATTACCGTATTTTTCCCCCCAAAAAAGGAGGGGGGAAAGTGTATGCGTCTAATAGAGCGAATACTCCCAAAAAGCGTGGGAGATCGCTCTGCGGAACGCTGGAAATGCTCCGACCCAGGAAGCAACGTGATCCCTGGGCCCTGGAGCTTCCGGCGGAGTGATTTCCAGGTGCACGGAATCGCTCCGCCGAAATCTCCGGAGCGGGGGAGTCACCCCGCTGCTTGGACTGGAGCGTTGCCGGCACCCTGCGTGTGTGGGGGGGGGAAATCGCTCCGCGGGACGCCGAGAATGCCCCGCGTCTTATGATTCGGAGCGTCCTATAGGCCAAAAAATACGGTAAGTTGTTCAAAATAATTAGCAAGATTTAAGTTTGGCAAAAGCCATTTAAGAAATTTCTTGTTTGCATCTGTTCAATATTGAGAGGGGGAGAAGCAGGGGGAAATACTATCATTAGGAAACATTCTCAACATTTAATACAGATTTTTAAAATGTAATTGTCTTGCCTTTTTGGAGAAGAGGAATGGCAATACTAATTTTCTTTTCTTTTTTTACTTCTATGATTAACTCAGTAAAATGGTAACAGAACTGTCTGAAATGCAGCAATCTAACAAATGAAAAAAATTAAAAGGGGGTTAGACTGAGGATGGTAGTAGTTAATAAATGTTCAGCAAAGCTGCCATTCAGGCACAGCTTCTTTCTCCTAAGGGCATGGTCCCATATGAGACATTGTTTTTGATTCACATATGTGTTTAATAGCTTAGGGGTGACTAAATATATGATCCTGTCAGTGTTTTGGTGTTTCTCTAGGTTGCACAGTCAAGATGATTATGAATTACAATGAGGGCAGAGTTTCAGCATCAATTCACATAGATGAAAGCATACTTATAAGTTATTTAATTTTATGTTCCGCAATGAAGTAAATTTCCTCAGATGAAAGTAGGGCAGTTAAATTATTAGACAATTCTGCCTTTGTGGACTTATATTAATGTAATGTATTCTGGATATGTTAAAAATCCTCACAGGACTGATTTTTTTTTAAAAAAAGAAGTGCAGGATATTTCACAGTTTTAGATACACTGTCAAATTGCTTCCACTGTGTCTGTATAACTAAATCAAATTAGGTTCACTCAGCTCAATGAAGCAGCAGTACAGTTCCACAGAGAGATATTTAACTATCAATTTAAAACTATTGCAGGGTTATCACTAGCAAATAAGATTTCTATAAGGAATTGGCATTTGTTAAAATGTCATATATACTTTACTTCTAGAATCAATATGGCATGAAAGATTTTCTCATGTTCTCATGTTTTCCAAAGATGGGAAAAAGAAAATCAGCAGTGATAGTGTTTTATTAACAGTAGGAGAGCATAAAAAAAATTTTTTTTAGAATGTTTTGTGGGAGGAGGTCCCTACCATAATAGGAGTAAGAATTGATGGGCAGGCATTGGGAAGCTGCATCAGCAAATTGTTTAGGAGGATGGACCTGGAATATTTTTTTGGCTTGAGCAAGAAACCCCCAAAAAGCATCAGGATGAATTAGGCCCTTCCAACAGAACTTCCCCTTCTCTATTATCTAAATGCTTGTAGATACTGTACCCCATTCTGGGTATTCTACTTGAATAATCTCCTTACAAATGGCTATTTCATTAAAGCTGGAAACTTTCAGAGCAGATAGTAGATCTACCCAGAGGCAACAATCTCCTCTATAGTTTTTTTATGCAAGGTGGGAGTAAATCAGAAAGAGGCATCTTCCCATTCAATGTGTTTGATCTTCCCTGGACACTTTTCAGTTGATCACATGGCACCCTCAACAGGATGAAATATTCTAGGTATGGTCTGACCAAGGCAGAAGAGAGAGAAGAACAATGACTTCAAGTTCCTGATTTCAGTGTCTGCTCTAAATATGAATACATCTGGATCTATTCCTACACGTACAAGATTATTTCACTTAATTTCACTTCTATTATATATTCGTAATAATTTTTTGTGTGTGTATGTGTCAGATTATGAACTTTTAGGGCACAGAAGTAAAAGAGAGCTTCAAACTCAACAGAAATATTACTTATTAATGAATTGCCTATTACAGAATGCGGCTGAGCGGGGGATTATGGGGGCCTGGGGCTCCATGTGACCCCTCTCCTGCATGAGCTGCATTGGTTGCTGGTGGGCTTTCAGGTGCGTTTCAAGGTGTTAGTGACCACCTTTAAAGCGCTCCATGGCTTAGGACCCAGATATTTACAAAAATGCCCTCTACCAGCTAATACCTCCCACCGACCAGTACGCTCCCACAGAGAGGGCCTCCTCAGGGTGCCGTTGGTTAGACAATGCCAGCTGGCGACCCCCAGGGGGAGAGCCTTCTCTGTGGCAGCTCCCACCCTCTGGAATGACCTTCCCCCTGC
>JANHFO010000977.1:147285-177343 GCA_032468095.1 Pareas carinatus
TCCGCCGAAATCTCCGCAGCGGGGGAGTCACCCCGCTGCTTGGACTGGAGCGTTCCCGGCACCCCGCGGGGGGGGGGAATCGCTCCGCGGGACGCCAGGAATGCCCCGCGTCTTATGATCCAGAGCGTCTTATAGGCCGAAAAATACGGTATATTGGTAGGATAAATGAGACAAGATGTAATCATGGCAAAATCCAAAATTTTCTTTTTGGAGTTCGTTCAATCTATAGTTATGTATTTAAGTCTGATGTCCAAAACCTTGTTCAAAAATAAGCTTCATCAGTTTTCACACTCATAAATTCACTACATAATTAATATTCCATCAGTATAGCCTTGAAAGTCTAAACCCAAAGTATTGCTTAATATTCAAGGAAACATTTCCAAAACATGTGAAGGTTTACTGTTGATATTTATGGATTTTGGTTTGCAGCTTCATCTTGTATTTATTTATAAAATAACAGCATAAAGTCTTCATTTACTCTTCCTAAATTTTTAATTTTTTCATTTCTGTGTTCCAATATACAGGTAGTCCTCGATTTACGACCTCAGCTGAGCCCAACATTTCTGTTGCCAAACGAGACATTTGTTAAGTGACTCTTGCCCCATTTTACCTTTCTTGCCATGGTTGTTAAGTGAATCACTGAAGTTGCTAAGTGAGTCAGGTCTTAAAAGACAATCATGTGATCCCAGAACACTGCAACCGTCATAAATATGAGTAAATTGCCAGGCATTATACTCTTGATCACGTGCCTATGGGGATACTGCAAAGGCCGTAAGCAGGAAATATGCTCATACGTGATTTTTTAAGTGCCATTATAGCTTTGAACAATCGGTAAATAAACTGTTGTAAGTTGAGGATTACCTGTATTTAACAGCCTATTTATTATGCTGAATAATCATTATTATTTCATTATTAGATTGTGAAGACACTTCCCAGAGACATCCTGTGTTGGTTGGTTTGCCAACGTAGTGACGAAATGAGGCATGAAGATTCATTCTATGTATGTAATCCATCTACTGAATGTGTGTGAACTGGGTTACAATTTATTAAGTTTATAAAGATAGGAAATCTCAATATACTACAAACTAAAGAGTATTAATATTTTCCCACACTAAATATAAAATGCAGATATTTTTACTTCAAACAATAAAAGTTTTTTAAATGAGAATTATTTTCTAGTATTTTGTGTAAGAACTGTATGCTATTTCAACTAATTTGGGGTTAAATCAATTCACCTATGGAAGAAGGCCCAAACTCTGTGAACATTTAGACATTCATCATAGAAAAATAGAAAAAATTCTGTGGTGTTTATTGCAATCATGGCTAGTCTCACAGGATGTTTGATTCTGGCTTCGGGAAACAGATTCAATTACTAATCTCGTATTGCTCATCATTCTATTTATTTACTTTTGCAAAATATTCTTTTGAATCTTCAGGGTTTGGCTTAATCTGCAAAACAAAAAGAGTTAAACGATAAGTATTGAATTATGCATTCATTCAAGGCAATAATTAAATGCTATACATAGTCCCTATGCACATAAATATCAAATATTCTTTTATCTCTTAAGAGATAGTAAGGAACTTAAGAGGATACCTACTTCCAACTCATTCAGCAACTGGTCAAACTTTGAACTTATCCTGAACAAGTACTTGCAAACAATTATTGGGATTTACAGCCATTGCAGATTCCCCTGCAGTCATTTGATTGTGATTTGGTGCCTGACCCGCAATTATGGTATTACAACATCCCATGGCCATGTGATGGCCATTTGCAACTTTCCTTGCCAGATTTTTACACGTAAAGTCAACAAGGATGTCAGCAGAAATTTGCAAATGGCAACCATATATCCTCACTTAACTGCGGCCACAATTTTCATTGCTAACTAGTGCAGTCATACAACATCACTCCTTAGGACTACATCATTTAGCAATGGAAATTGCAGTCACAACTGCTGTTGTGTGGTGAGGACTACATGTATAGGTAATTTCTCCCCCCATACTGGTATCCAATCATAAGAAAGAGAGCAGGTCCAAGCAACCTGGCATAAACTAATAGTACATGGGAGAACTCTAGATGCAGAAGAAAAAAAGGATTTTCTATCATTAAAACATTGGCCTTCCCATCATTATGCTTTACATATTAGCTTTAATAACATACCGTGGGGGAGTCAGGAATCCAGTTTGCTGGGCAGACTTCTCCATGTGTTTCTACATACTGGAATGCTTTCACCAATCGAAGAGTTTCTTCTACACTGCGACCAACTGGGAGATCATTGACACTTAAATGCTTGACGATGCCATTAGGATCGATGATAAAAAGACCCCTTAAAAAAAAGTAAATGCATCTTTTAAAATTAAAAATATTTCCTGCAAAATGGCTTTGCAATGTAAAACACACGCTGAAATCTCACGTCTATCCACTTCTTTCTCTACCAGATAGTAGTGAAAAAGGCAGTTGAATTTATATAATTTGTTTGCTTGTAAAAAAAGCCAGTTCTAATTTCTATTGAGAGATTAAGTAGTCTTTTAAAGTTATTGTTTATACCTAATGAATACTCTGAAGTCTTAACAGACTGTCAGTTTATATTCAGGAATAAATACAGCAAGAAAAAATACTGTACATCAGTGATAGATATCACATTTATCTTTTATAGATGAAATTTTAAATACAAGGTTTACTTAATATATGAAGTTTACCAACATGAAAATGTTTAAAAACCCTTAACTGACCAACTGTAATCAAGGCAGACAGACAGATCCATAAATAATTATGTAGATAAGAGGGAAGGAAGGAAGGAATTTCAGTTCATAGACTTGCATGGTAGGAGAGATCTAACATATTACCAGTCTTACATTTCATCTAGCAGATTCCAGCAAAAAAACAGTATTTTATTCTGTACTAGATTCTATGAATGAAATATTTTTCAAACTTTTAAGAACTCTTGTAAACAATTAAGAAAACTCTTACTGATAGTGTGTGTGTGTGTGTGTATGTGTGCATGTGCACTCGCACAGTTATGTGTATAAAATTACAGCTCCTGTAAGATTAATCTTTCCCTTTCTTTCTCTCATGCTTGGATATACACCCCCACCCCCCAAGGAAATAAAGACTTTGGGTTGAGACAACACTGTAAGAATTATCCAAACAATCCAATTGTTCTGGGCTGTAACTTCGGTGATTTCTCAGCTAGAATGGGAAATTGCTACATGGCAGGGAGCTAACAGCAATTATAGTGCAATGTATATATATATATACACAAACAAGTTGGTTGAGGCAGGTTAAGTGGCATTTTAAGAAACGGTTGCTTAACAAGGTTAAACAATTTATATGAGTAATTCTCAACTTATGATCCCAATTTGGACTGGAATTTCAATTTCTAAGCACTGCAGTCATAAAGCAAGATGTTATGTTATTAGCAATCGCAATCCCAGCATTCCTAATTGTCGTTAAGTCTATCCCAATCCAAGTCATTGATCCCTCCCAGGCCTGAGCCTCAGTAAGGCAAAGGACTGCCTACAACCTACCCCAGCCCACCCTCACCCGCCTATCTCCACCCTATCCCATCCACTCTTCCTTCAAAGGCAGCATGCAGCCCCAGAACAACTCTTGCCATTCTCTGGGAAGCTACAGCTGCCCCAACCAAGTCGCAGTCATACTTGCCACCCTGCACTCCACTGTCACAGTCATGGGACTGGTTTCACAGAGTGAAAAAGGGGAAAAAAGCACACAGCAGTTTAAAAAGGCCGGAGCATGCCAACATGCCCCTCTGCACCTTGGTCGTAGGCTGTAGGGGCTTTGCACTACCACTCCCCCCAAAAAGGGGGGAAGTATCTTAAAGAAGCCAGAGTACGCAAAAATGTGCTGTATTCCTGGTACATATGGTCTAGCTTTCTGCTGAAAAAAAGGGGGGAAAGAGCCAGAAACAGATTGTTTTCCCCTTTTTTCCAGCCCAAAGCTAAGTAAATCAAGGACTATCTATAATGTTAAGCTTCAGGAAAAGACAAGACTTAGTTCACAAAGTACTAAACCAGGAACCTAGGTTTACAAACTGTGACACTTGACTTCACACAATATACTAAATTAAAATCAATTTTATGGCATCATATATAAATCCCAATCCTACCTTACTAGACACATTCAAGGTAAGTAACAAAACAGACCTTACCTTAATGCTAGTCCAGAGCTTTCTATGAGAACACCATAGTCTCGGGAAATCTGTTTTGTTAAATCTGATAGAAGTGGAATATTCATGTGGCCCAAACCACCAGCCTAAGGAAAAAGACAGACATTTTAGCTTTTCTGTAGCCTTCCAGATTTTTACTATTAATCATAAGATGCTGAATGAAAAGCAAGTATATATTCCTCACAAACAACAAATTTTCAGTGCTGTTGTAACTTTGAACAGTCACTAATTGAACTGTTATAAGTTGAGGGCTACCTGCATTACGAAGTAAAGCTATGCTAACTTATGTTTATTACTTGTTTGGTTCTGCTAGGATTTGTTGGGATTATAAACAATGTTGGTCAAACCAATCATAACAAAGAGATAGCAGAATAATTCATAGAATGGTATGTATATGTTTAAAAGGAAGAGTAAAAGAGAGAGAAAAGAAAAGGGGGGAAGAAGAAAAATTTATTGAGTTATGGAAACCTAAGTAAGGCTCCTCACAAGTAGCATCCATTTTTGTTTAATCATAGTTCTGACAGAAGTGAACTGATTAGCCAGCAAGAGATTAAATTAATCGGCATCTGTTCTGCCCAGGTATTATGTTATACATGAGGGAATATTACAAGAAGTTTTAGAAGTTCACTCCCTTCTGTACTTAGAAATAAATCAGGTGCCCCATAAAAAAAACCTGATGAGGAAACATACATATCTCACATATTTCTATAAAAGAGGCAACTCATAGTCCAGAGTTTCCATTCCCTCCTCACCTCAAGGAAAGAGCTGCAAAGCTCTTTATCTGTTTGGGGAAACAATACTGTAGAGATAAAACGTGCTAAAACAACACTTGTGAGTTCTCTTAATTAATATATGATGGAGCTTAGCTAAGGTTATTTTGCAAGGTCCTATCTCTGGGGTGTTGCTTGAAAGATGCTCAGGGTTGATTAAATTCCATTAGAATCAATACATTGGGGGCAGTCTACCATGTTTAAAAATGTGTCTTAAGAAGTCAAAATAAGCTAGACAACCTGGGTTGAAAATTAATTTGAGCCAGTAATGAATCTCTGGTTTTGGGCACAAGGTTTAATTGGAATCATTCCAACTTCTGCCCAAAGGGTTGCATTAGGAACAAATCAGGTTCCTTAGGAAGTTTGACTCTATACCTTCCAATGGTTCTAGTTTCTTATATGTACTTATCTGGATGTTGCAAAACAGCTGTGATATTACATTAGTAATAGCCCACCTGGTATATAATTACATTCTATCATCTAAAAAAAAATCTCTGTGGGTGTGTATTTGTGTGTTGCACATTTTTTTTGTCTGGTTTAATTTTTGCTTTGTCATTGTTTATCCCCCTCCCTTTTTTGTTGAAGTTTTGTATTTTAGCTTTGGAAATAAAATTTAAAAAAAATATCAAAAAAGAACATTTTTGTTGTTTCAGAATTAATAATTAAACTATTACTTATGTCAGTGATGGCTAACCTTTCAGACATCGAGTGCCCACACGAGTCGTGGCTAGTGAGTTGTGGCTATTGATACCATCACCTGGCAACACTGAGCATGCCATGGCTCTGTGATGTCATCGCCTGATGCCGCTTTTTCTGAGCTTGTGCATGGTCCCATGATGTCATTGCCTGGCGCTGCTCCTTTCTGAGCATGCTCAGCTCTGGGGTGATGCTGGGCAACTTGGCTCACGTACCAGCAGAGAGGGCTCTACGTGCCCACTGTGGCACGCGTGCCATAGGTTCGCCATCACTGACCTATGTATTAGGAGGCCATTGATTTTAAGAGTGGGAGCTGTGGCTTCACACATCAAATGGGCACAATAGGGTAGGCTGGCCTATATAAAACCAACCTGCCCTTTTCATGTGAAAAGACATAGATGTTGAGGCTATAGTAGTTTTTCATTAAACTAAACAGAAATAAAAAGCTTTTATTTATTATTTTGTATTGTGGAGATCAAATATCGCCACTAACAGAGGCTTGATCTAGTGGTTAAGGTACCAGACTAGAAACTATGACTGTGAGTTCTAGTCCCACCTTAGATATAAAAGCCAGCTGAGTGACTTTGGTTATTATCTCTCAGCCAAACTCACCTCACATAGTTGTTGTAGAGAAAATAGGAGAAGGGAGGAGTATTAGCTATGTTTGCCACTTTGAGGTATTTATAAAAAATAATAAAGGTGGGATAAAAATGAAATAATGAAATAAAAGTTTAACCATCTGATTTTAAATTTTAAGGATTTAATTTTGGTATTAGTAAGATATAAACATGCACAGCTGCCTTTACACAGAATTTGAATTAATAATAAGACATGTGCATCAGCTCAATTTAACCACATCACAGAGTCAAGGAGATAAGTTACCTATCCTTGAAACAAGGCCAGTAAGTCTCATGAATGTTTAGGGATCATCTCCAAACAACTGAGTGGTGGTGATCACTTGCATTTTAGTTGTGGAAAGCCTGTCATATGGTCATAAATCTACATAGATGACTAGACAGACTTCAAGGCTATAGCATAAACAAGCAAGTAAAGCTATATTTTAAAAACACCACTCCATTTCTCATTCATATTAGAGCTGCTTGTGGATATAATTAATCACTGATTTTTAAAAGTACAGGCCAGTAGTCTGAAAATGTACAGGTTCAACTGATAAAAGTGTTGGCACAAGATAATGAAACTGTTGGCACAAGATTATGTAACAGGTCTTGAGAAAAACCAACAGAAATTCACAATAGAAAAGCTCAGGAAACAGGTACCATCCAGACCCAATTCATTCAGGCCTTTCAAATTCTTCCAGACTTGATTCTTTTAAGTCAGCAAGGAAGAACCACTATTTCAATCAACAGGCCCACTTGAGGGATGTTCTAAGTGGTGATTAAAATCTGACCACTAAGCCACATTATTTTACAACAAAATATTATATATTAGTTTTCTTTGTTGCATACTATATATTTCACATTATTGGTTTTTCTTTAATTTACTTATAAAGGATATTATTATAATTATCCCTTTCAGAATTTTGTAATTAGACTTAAATTAGTAGTAACTTTTGTAGCTATCAGTTACTTGTGGCCTTGGGTTGGGCCTTTCTGACAATGACCAAGCATAATAATGTACACTGTTTTTATCTTTCCTTTTCTTACTGGGCACTACTTTTCTTCTGGTTTAGAGTAGATTAGACAAAATGAACAGTGCTGTCTGAAGCCAGTCATAATGATGCAGCAATCATGATCTATGCACTCTAACATCATGTTTTGATGCAATTTTTTATGCATTTGATGCAAATAACTGTTTCATGATACCCATGGAAAAAAGCACAAACAAAATATCACAACAATTCAATCAATTTCAAAAACAGCAGAAATCAGGAGTTGTTTATTTTTATTAAGTGAAAGTGAAATGCCTATCTGGTAGGAAAAGTATAGATATTTACAGATGAAAAATGAATAAATTTCTGTTTACATTTTAAGAAAATTTTATTAAAACTGTCCTTTAAGAAACTAAGATATGTATATACCAGATTAATATTAATGTAATTAAGATTAATCTAAAATTTAAATATATTTTAAGTATTTAAGATTTTAGTAAATATCCAAATAAGTAAAAGCAATTTCCTTCCACATTCAATAACTCATTAATTCTGTCAGTCAAATTTGCTAGTATCTGTGGTTTTGTATAAATAAAGATAATTAAATATGATAATGCAAGAAAAAAATGAAAAGAAACTTAATTTTTACCTTTCGTGGTGTATTTATCCAGGCCAGATGACAGAAGTGAGAGTCCACTGATACAGCAATAACTTCACAATTCACATCATGGAATTCATTTGCTTTGTCACTAAAAGCTATAATTTCTGTCGGGCATACAAAAGTGCTAGTGGGGGAAAATACAGACAGAAAACAAAAAAGAATAGAAGAGGCCTCTAAAACTCTTTATGACATTGTATGTCCCACAAAGCAGGAGTAAAATAAATATTTGTCTATTTGGGCCATCCTGCTTATCCAAATAATTCTTTGGGACATAAATTGAAAGGACAGCGTTCAGAAGAATAATGGCATGTTATTTAGAAAAGATGCCAAAAATGTTCCTTCAAAATTGGACCCCCCCAATTTCTAACAAATATTTGTAGCATTCATTAGATTGCTATTTATCATTCCCTTATCATTTGTAATTGCTAAGAAGATCCAAAGATAAGCTGCAGTCTGTATTCTATATAAAGCTGCTGAAATCCATAAATGTTCCATCCTCTGTTTCATTACAGTTCTTTTTAGGGACAGGCTACAGCATCATAACTAACACAACAGATGTAACATAAGATAAAGACCATAAGATTTGGGGATAATAAAATTTCCAAATTATAATTTGTACAGTTTTAGCAATCATACAACATCAAATGCACCAGACAGGCATTTTACAAATATTTTACTGGACTCTTCATTCACTATTGTAGTAATATTCATTAGGAGTACTATATGCAGATATCCAGATACTGCACAAAAGCAAAATATGATTTGGACTACATTTGAGTCCATAAGCAACACCTGTCAACAATTATTTTCCTGAAATTGCATAGATTCTGGGAAAGAATGCCTTTGGTTTAAGGAATCTTCAGATGCTATGTGTACAGTACTTCAAATCACGTTTGCCTTTTCAATTTGGATCATTGCACAACCCTACAAAGCAGGTTATACTCTACACTAATTTCTAATCTGCACTGTCTACATTATGGCATCTGGGTCAATAAAACTGAGACAAAATTTATCATCTGCAAAACAAATTAGTGACATCCCTAGACTGAGAAGTCGACAACATCGAACAACTTACAATATACCGTGTTTCCCCGAAAATAAGACATCCTCCAAAAATATTATTTTTGGGGGATGCCTTACTTTCCGGGAAACACGGTAGACCGCCCACCCCCTCCCCAGAAAACACCTGGCTCCCCCCCTCCCTGCTATCCCCGGGCACTCCTTACCTCAGGAAGAATAACTTCCAGAAAGGAGAGCAGAGAGGGACGCGCGGCTGGGCTCCTTCCAGGGTTGCTTCCAGGGCTCCGAATTCTCTGCGCAAGCGCTCCCAAAGTGCTTTGCAGCCAATCGAAAGAGCGGGAATTCGGAATCCTGAAGGTTTCAGCCAGCGATCTCTCTGCGGAAGCCAGGGCTACAGATAGCAGGGAGGGGGGAGCCATGTGTTTTCGGGGGTGGGCGATCTACCGTGTTTCCCAGAAAGTAAGACACCCCTCAAAAATAAGACCTAGGGCTCCTTTGGGAGCAAAAATTAATATAAGACAGTGTCTTATTTTCGGGTAACACGGTAGTAGATTATAATTCATTACAGTGAAAACAACTTCAAAGGTATTGTGGATTAATTTGAGATGATAATAATATCAACAATACATACCCTCCTTGATCTAGAAAGGCATTCATAAGAATGTCTGTGGCCAATTTTTTATCACTTAACCTGTACACAAAGAAGGCCACCAATACAGTATACAGAATAACCAGAATGCAAGTGAAGGAAATTAACCAACAAGATTATCTGTCCAAAATATGAAGGTCAAGTCTATTTAAGAGATACAACATAGGACAATACTTACAAATCCAAGGGGTAGAAGAAAAGAACCAGATATTTTCCTTTAAAGTCATCTAAACTCAGGTCCCTGAAATCTCCCTCCACCACAGCTGTCCCCTTAAAATATGGAGCACGCTGAGTGACAGCAGGAACAAATCTCGCAGCACCTAGTAATCATTAGGTACAGTTATGTGATACAATGTTTGGATTAGAAACAAGCAAAAAACTCTAATATGCAAATTCATAAAAAGAAAAAAAACAAACATCTCATCAAATGTACCCAGCATTTTTAGAAAATAATAATCAGAAATCACAAACTTTTCTTAAAAGTGTATTTTCCCTTAAATGATATTGCACGTTCTTCCAGTTTCCCAAAAGGTTGACGACTTTAGTATGATGTGAATCCAGCCATTATAGTCTGTAATCTATAATCATTTATATGGCTGTACACCGTGGCCCTGGGTCCCCTCGGGGAGAAGGGCGGTATATAAATCTCAAAAATAAATAAATAAATAAATTATCTAGTTCACATTATGACACTATATTGTGTGCCAGTATCATCTCCTGTGTGGATGTCACAATAATTTTAATCACTAAAGTGATCACTAAACTTTTCCGCAGACCAGAGGGGGCATGGTTTTATGTGCTGCATGCATCCCACAAATCAGACTTGGCTTGTTTGCACAGCCCGGGGGTGTGTGTGGAGACCCCTGCACTAAAGGAACAATTATTGGGAAAAGACCTTTAGATTCATCAGCCATTCTAAAGAGGAAAGAAGCCCAGCATATTTATCAGATAGCCAATTAGTGAAGGTTGGTGTTCAGGGTGTTTATTTTTCTTGAAACCAGCATTGCTCCAACCCAAGGCCGGGATTTATAGAAATACGCAGCCTGTAGCCCTGAACATTAATGTAAATAGGAAGAAAAGCATTCTTGCCTTCACCCAGGTTAGCTCAACAAGCATGCCAAAGAAAAGTTTACAATACCTGAAATTTTAACTTCATTTTTAAATCAAATTATGCACATTCCTCTTTACAAAAGACCATAGCAACTTATTGCCAAATAAAACTGAATATACAAATATACCCACACACCAGTTGTTTGTAAACTATTAGAAACATTTAGTGCCACTCTTGTATATATTTTGTGTATCTCTATACACTGTCCTTACTCCCTGATATTTCTCTTAAATGACTATCCCAATTTGTACCCATCTGAAATAATTTAAAAGATATCTTGGCATTGCATATAATGTGATAACTCATAATTCTGCAGTTGCAAAAACCTGTTGAACCCCACACCCACACTAAGCCTATATTTGATTGACATCAGAAAAGCAAATGGAAAAAAACAGCAATAGTTTATAGCATTGTGCCAACTTGTGAATCTATTCTAAAAAAGACTGCAAAGTAATAGAATCATAGAGCTGAAGAGATCTTCCAGGTCATTTAGTTCAAATCTCTAGCATGCAGGATCTACTAGAACAGAGTTTTTCAAACTGGGCAGTCTTAAGATGTGTGGACTGCACGTTCCAGAATCCTGAGACAGCACGTTGCCAAGTTTGAAAAAGACTGTGCTAGAGCATGTGACAGATGACTATCCAGTCTATTTGGCGACCCCCAGCGAAGGGAAGGTCATCACATCAAGTGGCAGCCTATTCCATTGGCCCAGAAAGTATTTAGGCTAAACCTTTTTCCTTATAGATTTAACCCACTGGGCTTGGTCTTTCTTGTGGGACAACCACTCATCTGCACACGATAATTCGACATTTCCTCTCCATTTCACGTCACTGCAAACGCAAGTCGACTGCAGACTCAATCAGGCCCCTACGGTCCGTCCTCTATGGAGGGAAGACCCTTGGCCGGTAATCACAGGGAGAAAAGTTTTTATGCGAGGATTTCGAGCTCATTCGTGGACAGTTGGGAGGGCATCGCAAGGTGCTAACTATAAGCGATTTCACTGACGATCAGCCCCGGCAACTTACTAGTACTGAAATGGACCCGAGGTACAGCCTGCTTCGCGTCGGCCATACACTTCCGCCCGCTCGCAGCTGCTGATAAGCACCTTCCGGCCGCCGCGCTTGCTCTCCATAAGGTGGCACCGGTCCAACCACCCTAGGAAAAGAGGGCACGGCTCGGTATCAGAGGAAGGTGGGCAGCGGGGACCGAAGGGTAAAATGCTAGCGAAAGAGGCACGCAGCGGACCAGAAGCAGCCCGAGAGGATCGGAAAGATCTCTGCAAAGCATGCGAAGATCGAGCTCAAGCTTCTTCTCCAAAGATCCATGCACAGCGAACTTTCCAAGATTTGGATGAGTAAAGGGGCGGGGGAAGGCACTCGACTGTCCTTGTTTTTATTTATATTTATATATATTGCGTAAAAGAAAAGCCTGGGGAGGTCTGCGGGGATGGGTCCATTTTGCAAAAAACAGCCCAAGGTTCAAGACGGGGGAGCGAAGGGTCGGCAAAGGAACCCTTTGTCCTCGCCCCTAAGCAAGCAACGGGACGCCGCAGGGTTTCTCGGCTACTCTCGCGCACAGAGCGCGCCGGACCTTGAAAACAAGGCTGAGAGGGAAGCGCTGCGGGGCCTTAACGCTGTAACGGAGAAGCCCCGAGATTGCAGCTGCTCTAGCGAAGCGAAGCGCAGGGGTCGGGGCGGGCCACTTTTCGGGAACGGCGCAGCAAGCAGGGCGTCGCACTTACCGAGGGTTTCAGTAACCTTCGGAGCGCCCCTGCAACGGCTGCCATTTTCAGTTTGAAGAGCAAATGAAGGGGCGGGAGGGGTGTATCGCGCTCCAGGTTTGGCTGATGGCGATACTGGGGCGGAGCCGCGCAATCCCCATAGCCCAAAGTGCTTGGTTTTGATAGGCCGGCAGAGCTACCGGTGGGCTCGGTTTCATCTCGCAGAATGTGGGTTTTCCAGCGGAATTTAGGGAGGGAGGCCGGGTCAAAGTTTGCTGTTCAGTCAGAGTCTCTTTTAAAAGAGTTGGCGCTGAATTTACAGGTGGGTCTACCGGAAAACGAGAGGCGTCTGCGACGCACTGCACTAGAATGGACTGAGCTTAGACTCACAGGATGCCCGGAACTATAAAATATTAAGCCATGATTTAATTTAACGTGTGAGCCTAGCCTGTGTGGTTCATTTTTTCCGTACAAATCCTTATTAAATAATCATATTAAATAATTGTTTGATAGAATAAATTGCGGTTACCTAGCTGCAAAGGCATACCTGGGATCTGAGTAAGCCTCTCATTGTTCTGGGTCTCTTGATAAATAAATCAAAGGATTATATTTTGCATTCCAAGGTAGCCTATTCAAAACTAATTCCCACTAGTAATGGGCCACACAGCAGGCGATATTGTAGCTGCAGGATAACAGATCATCTTTTCCTATCAGTCTGAATCCATAGTTGGCCTGACTCGAGAGTTTTTCAAACTTCATGCGTCTGGACTCCAACCCCCAGAATTCCTCAGCCAGCATAATGGGGTTGCCTTGTTTGAAAATTAATGGCCTTAACACAAGCATTAAGCTTCATTGTTTATGCCCTTACCTAATCAAGGATTGCCAAGGAGAAAACCACTTCCAACAACAGGGGCAGGGCAAACGCCATATTCAGTGGTACTGATGATGTTACCTAGTTGGGTAATGAAAAGTCTGCAAGCAAATAAGCAAACTCAGCAAGAATTCCACAATTCATCTCTTGAGGTAGATGTATTTTCTTCTACTGCAGAAATAAGGTATCTTGGATGTTGATATACTTACTGTACAGAATTTCTATGTTGCTTACATCTCTGATCTTTGAATCAGTTACTACCTATCTGTCCATTGGCATTCTTTAGAATATCATTTCATAACTGGAAATTCTTCTGAATGTTAATATCTTTTAGAAAAACTTGTCTTATTTTTCAGTATTTTAGCATTTTCACTTCTTTGCAAATGTTATGATTCTGTTTCTTGTACCTTTTAACAGCTCTCTGAAAGTCTTCAAGTTTTGTCCTGAGATTTTTGTGTTTTGTGGCTTTGACTTCTCTTTTTTTTCTTAGCAATTACCGCCATCTATCCAGTTTTTTCTGTTTCTTGATCTTTAGCAGTCTCTTTTCACATTAATCCTTCACAGGTCCTTTGATTTTGTTCCACAGCTTCTGATTCTCTATCAATGAAGTTGAGGACTTCATAGTGATTCCTGATGTTCTACTTGAAACTGGTAGGTATATGCTTAAAATAATATGGAAACTGGTTGGTTTTGTTCTTTTTTCTCTTGCTTGATTTGGAACTTGCCCATGAGTAGTATGTGATCTTTTGCACAAAAAACTCTTGGCTACATCTTTGCTATTATAGTTGTTCGACATCCTTATACTACAAATAGTTAATTTGATTCTTGTATGTTCCATCCGGTGTTGTCTATTTATATAAATGTCATCTTGGTTGTCTGAAAAATATATTAGCAATATAAAAATAATAATTGAATTGGCAGAAACATAAATTGGTCTCCTGCTTATTTTTTATTCCTAATCCATATAGTTCAACAATATTTTTCTCCTTATTTCCAACACTGGCATCCCCATCTTCTTGCTTCCATATTCTTTGATTTCAGCTTGAACATAACCATTTAACCATACAATTAGTCAATCTCTTTTTCTGCGTCAGTAGTTAGGGCAAAAACATGAATAACTGTGGGCAAAATTAATATATTATTACTATTATTATATATACAACAGTGTGAAATCACAGTTGTCAATTCTTTAGCTGATGGTGGCATTTACATGTTGAGTTCTTCCCAAGAACATAAAATATTATAATGATCAATATATGTGCAGATTCAAGCAGTGTGACCTTTTTATAATTTACAGATAAGATAGAAATTTTATCAATGCATACATTTTCTCACTGCTGTCCAAGGTGTTTTGGTATGGTACCCAATGCACCAATAACCCAATGCACCAATAACCCTTGCCAGGTTATGCCATAATCTTTTAACTTTGATTTTCAAATCTTGATACTTTATTTCTCCTGGTTCTACTATTTTATTATCCTCTGGTATTGCTACCTCAATTATCCACACTTTTGTCTTTTCAACCACAGTTATTTGCTTTCTTTTGCCGAGTTCTTATGCTTCTATTTGTATGTATTTTGTGATTTTCTTCCATTCTTTTTCTTATATTCTGCTATCCCCAAATATTTCAATGTACACTCTCCGGACTTTTTTGTTTTTAATATAATCAACAGGGGTTAAGTCTAGGGTGCTATTTGCCAGATGCTTCTCTGTTTAAATTTTAAAGTCCCAGAACACTTTAGCTTTTTCATTTTTTTATTATTTGGTCTACTTTATGATCCCCACCAGTTTTTAGGCAATGGGTATTTCTTGCAGAAAATCCAATATACCATTGTTGCTACTTTGTTGTGCCATTATTTGTAATCTGTTTGTAGACTGTGTGATCTTGCAGCAGCTAACTGGGTGGTCCACTGGTTCTTCACCTTCTTTGCAGAGATGGCATTTGCTGTCTGTTGCTGTCTTCTCAATCCTGGCTTTACGTGCATTTGTTCACAAGGCTTGGTCTTGTGCATCCAGAATTAGCCTCTGTCTTTCTTCAACTTTCCTGCTCTTAGCCATTGTGAGGTCTTCTTGTTATCAGCTTTGCCTGCTAGTTGTTTTGTGTACTGACCATGTGATGTTTTGCTTTGCCCCGTGTCTGTTGTGTTCTTCATCTGCTCTTTCTTACAGAACATGCTGGTCTCTTTGGTATTCAGTTAGCCTTCATGATAGACCGTAGTTTCAATGTATCTTCCTTGTCCTTCAGATATTTTTCCAATGCCCTTTTTTCTTCTTTAATTGTCTGATGTACTTATGCAAATTTCCATGACCACTTAGGCTCCTTGGTAAATAGAGTCTGTCGATGTCACCGTGTGGATGTAGAGCATGATTCATTGTTATTATTTTTCTGGTCATCCTATCCAGGGCTGCTAGATCAGTTTGAGTCCAGTCCACTTTTCTAGCTGTACATCTAATGATGGTGTGTTGTTAAACTACTTGGCAATGAGTGGTTGCAGAGCAATCAAATGTTTCAACCAAAAACCATGCAGTTCATTTTCACCTGGTACTGACTAATTTTCAACCTTGCTTGCCCTCCCCTTCCCCAATCTTTTCTTGCTTTTTTTCTTGCATGTAGAAATCTGTTCTAGATTTCTTGCATCTGATCTTAGCGTGCTGATCTCATTTCCCAGTCTAATCTTCCATTCTAATTCCATTTCCATTTAATACAGCTTTAATACAAGCTGTTTCTTTGAATCAAGCTTCAGTGCAGACAGCCTTGTTGTGTGCTGTTCCAAATGCTATTATTTTTTGTTTCAGTTCGTCTTAGTTAGGTGGCTTTATTCGTCCTGAGGGGTAGGCGCAGGCGAGAGTGTCTACTTTAGGAATAAATATGATTCAATAGCTATGCTGGCTTCCTCTACTGCTGGCTTCCCTGATTTGTCTCTATACTCTGAGATACTTTTGGCAAAGCTTCAGTTTCTCTTGCCGTAGGTAAACCTTTGCAGTTCTTCCAATTCTGCTTCTTTGAATACTTTCTTTCGTATTATAAATCAGTGTTGATCTGTTCCCTTGTTCTGTTATTTCTGATCCTTGATGCTGGTTTTTTCCAGAACTGGTGCATTCTTTTCAAATATCTTCCTGTCATTGGACATGATTTGTAATACCAAATTATTATTTCTTTGTTTTCAGTTGTATGTTTGCAACAGGTAATCAACTTTTCTTCCAGCAGCCTTGCAGCTGCTGGCCCTGGTTGCTCAGTCAACAGTTCTGAGTTCAGTAGCCCAGTTGTCACCAGATGTCCAGGAACGAGAATATCTAGTGAAGTCCATGTTGACCCAGGCAATGATCAATTTGCTATAGGTTTCTGTAAGTTACATCTTACTATATTGTTTACAGGAGAGACACTTTGACACGTTTTCTGACTCCTCTGATGAGATCTCCCCTGTATAGTTAAACATCTGGCATTGCTCTCATCTTCCTCAGAACATACAAGTTTCACACCAATATTAAGGTAGCACCTCATTGGAAGATTATTAATATGATTTAAATTTGATGTGGAGTCTGGGAAGCTTACAAAACATAGTAAATTAAAACAATTAAAAACATAAGCAAAATGAAACCAGACAGTCCAATCTGAAAATAAACATTAAGCAAAGCATTTAAAGGCTTCCCTCACAACACATAAATTCCAATGATTAATGATACTGTATCCAAGTAAAACTTTTGTTATATCCTTCCTGGTTGCGAAGCACTGCTTCACTGCTTTGATTTTTTTTTTGTCCAGAGTAGTAAACACAATTACCTCTGACTCAGTTCAATTCTAGGTTAATTTCAATTTGATTTTGCACAAGATTTCAAGCTGTAATTGATATTTCACCGCATTGAGCTTTTCCTTTCATTCATGCCTCTTACATTCTATGTTCTCATGCAATTCTGTCTTTGCGGCTTTGGATTTATTTTCCTAAAAATAAAACAACTAGAAATCCAAAGGGCTTTAGTCCCTGGAGTCAAAAACTCCATTAGTATTCTGATTCTTCGATCTTCCTTTGGAGTATATCACCTGTTACTTAGCCTGAGGGACCCATCATCTTGCCTTGTGTTGATAATCACTTTATATGTAGTCTAATCTATCCACGTAGTTTATTTGATCCATTTGGTTTTCTTGATAAAATACAGGAGTTATTATAGCCTTCTCCTGTGCAGTATGAAATGATACCTTTGTCAATATTAAAGTGATCATCAATTTCCGACACTTCTTTTATCACAATTGCTTGATTTCTGCTTGCTTTCATTGGACAGCTGGGATGGCATTTGCACATTTGGTGACTAGGAATATATTCCCAAAGAGCTTCACTCATACCTTCTAGGCACATGTGCACAAATGCACACAAGGAAACAACCTACTAAAACTTGAGAGAGATTGCCAACTATAAAATGTTAAACTTGAAAGCCTATCAAGCTTTTTAAAACAAGAAGTATTGCCCTCTTAATGTGGCTAGGTGGCAGCACGCTCTTTCAATAAATACAGTGGTTTAGGGGCTGCTTGCCAGATGTTGTACAGGAGGCCAGTACACTCCAAACCCACTATTATGACACATCATGGAATGCAGAGAGAATGTCAGTTTGTAGGATTGTAACCTCAATGAAGCCTTCACAAATACCTGGAGACAGGCAGATTGTTAAGTTATTCTAAGGGAAAAGGGCACTAAAAAGTATAATGAGGTACAATTCTGAACTGTATGTTACAGAAAAGGCAGAGGGGGAAAAACCAATTTTCCCTTAAAGATTTCCTGAATATAATTTGGATCAATTTTGTATGAACCACAACTGCCAGACATAATTACATTTCACTGATGTCATTTGTTTGCAATTTTGAGTACATCACCAGCAGTAATAAATCCTAGGAGGCAATTGTTTGGCTTCAGATGGCATTTATTAGGATTCATTTTGGAAAATATTTGTTTGTGTGTATATAAATGTTGTCCAATCAGTCAATTAAAAGAGATTTTGTATCTTTTTTTTTACATTTTTCCAACCACCACAAGCTCATGGAAGTCGGGATCCTTAACGGTGTTTTAATAGCTACTGAATTGCTCAAATCCAACAAGCATCCTTTGCTGCAGAAGCCTCGTTGGGAACCTGAGGTGCATATTATCAATGAGGCCATTGACTTCCATAAAGGGTAGAGTGGTATGTAAGAATGCCTCCCGTGGATAATCTTTTAAAATTGTATTTCTATTCTGAGAAAACGCAGTTTGAAAATTGGGTTCCCCCCCCTTCTCCTGTAGAGACAGGAGACAGTCTGTTGCTGCAGTATTCACAGCTGCAGACCTGCAAGAGCCCACTCAGCCGATGAGTCATCGGCTGCAACAGCTCATAATGTAGACCTTCATTTTATTCGTCCTCATTTCTCATTACAGTGAGACCAAATTTCAAGTTTTATACTGAAAAATGTACTAACGCTTCCTTGGTAGTCTTCTGAAAGATGACCACTAGGCTACTTTCCCCCTGTGATAGCTTGTGGTGACCAAAAGGCTTTGTTTTTTAAGTTCCCCTGAAAATAAAAATAAAACACTCCTTCTTTCTTGAACGATCCTGCAGCAAAGGTTTACTGGAGATTCCCCCACCCGTTCGTTCTTTATGCCTTCAGAATTCTAACTTTGCATTTTTCCTCAAGGCCTGCTCAATTCATCTGCAATCACTTTAAAAAAAAATTCTAATTAAACATGCAGATAGGTTATTTTAACTGCCCTTGCATCAAGTAAATAAAGGCTGATAAACTAAAGCCAAAGTTTAAAGGTTCTACTCTTATACAAACAGGTTGAATGTATGTCATAACAGAAATGATTTGTTTGTACTCTGATTATAACTGTATCAGGGTGCACAAGTAATTGTTATAACATTTATTAGTTGACCGGAACCTGTAGTCATTTCCATCTGCTGAGCAACATCTGCCAGTAACCTCAGGCTGCATGGCTGACAGCCTTCTTAGATAGTCCAAACATGACTAGATGAGCTAATTCTAGTTTATTGTAAGGTTATATTAACATAATCTTACAAGTCTGAAGGTACAAAACTCCTGCTCTTTTACCATCTGATGAGAGGTTCCTTTCTGAGTTTCTTTCTCTCCTTATTATACAGCAGTGGGCTAGGCACCCTTTATCTGATCCCTAGGCAGCATATCTTCCCCCTCCCTTGTCTCCGAAGGTCATTCTCACCTACCATTACAGTGGCCAATGATAAAAGATACACTCTTGAAGTTGTACCTCACCAACACCTCTAAGGCCACAGATTCCTCATCCCACTTACACATTCATTATCATTCCTTACGCTTTGTCTCCTTAGTTGTTTTTCCAAATATCTGTTAATTCCTTCTGGCAACAAAAGTATGAATGTTCATACAATATGATAACATTTTTCAAAGGAGAGCCTATTTGTATCTTCTCTGCTGCAGTTCTTGTACTTCCTGACATAGTCCCTAATGTACTTGTAAGAGCTATCCAAACATTTGGCCCATGCATCAGTTTTTTTAGAGCTGCTTAAGGATAATAATGCAACACATGTAACTAAGAATTCATTCTATAGCTATGCTTAGAACCCAGATGTTTTAAGGCTCCTTTTTAAGAATGCTGTCCATCTTGTGACATAATGTTCAATATTCAATAGATGCAAGTCAAGTGAAACAACCATCAGATATGATATTTTAGAGATATAATAACTGGGAAAGCTGTAAATAAAAAAGTGGTTATTTACAAACAAGTCATAGTTTAAGTCATGAAAAACAGTTTCTGAGTTTAAAAATGGAAATACCCATTTAATGAATATTGTAAGGACAACAGAAAAGTATTATAAAGTGTCTCATTGATATTTCTTTTAAATTAGATCAAATTTAATGATGTTCTTCCATTTATGGTTTCTTCCAAAATCAGATAAGCCATTCCCATGTTATTTTTTATGTGTTTTAATGGTATAACCATACATTCCAACCTTATTCCAACTTTAAGGCAATATACATAGCCCTTTGAAGTCAGCAGCAGCAACACTATGAGGTTAGTGTGATGTGAAAGACAGTGCTTGGGCCCAGGGTCCCCTGGTGCACTTCCATGGCTGAGTCATCATTTCTTAGCCACTGTGCTACAGAGAGTGTGTTATGCGGTATGAAATATGCAGCCTTTTTTCCATTCTGTCATCTTCTGTTGGTTTTGAATTACAGTTTTCAGACATCAGACCCAACCTGTGCAGTGGTTTGAAGTGCTGACCATTCTAGACTAAAACATCTTGAAGGCACTGCAAAGGATAAGATTGGAAGGCTGGGTTCATCTGTTGTGTGACACCAACCTTCCCTATCTTGGCATCTCAGAATTCCCTACTAGCATGCAAGATACTATGGTAAACCATAAGATTAGAAAGGGATATTATAGATTCAGACAATGTATGAGTAAAAGCACCAAGGCTGACTAATAAACACTGAATCAAGAATGCTGATATCTCATCAAGAAAGAAGAACCGTGTGTGTGTGTGTGTGTATTCATTTCAGATGCCTATTTAATAAACAATATGGCTTCTTTCATTACCACAAAAGTATAAAAAAAATTATAAAGATGCAACTGTAACACTAAATTTTAAAAAATGGCAGGATACTGTGTGAAATGAATCTTTATTTCTGATTTTTCCTGAAAGATTTGTATGCATCAAAATAAATAACTGCAACACTTGAAATGGTTGTTTTGCTAGGAATTATTTACCTTGAAATTTCCAAACTGGTCAAACAAACACCCTAATAACAAGAATACGCTAGAGAAGTCTGTACTGGCCTGCATCATACCTCATGCCAAGTCAATGTACGGTTTGTTTCCTATATGCAATATTATGCCAATCCAGTCATTTTGGTTTGTAAGCCATGTTTAATATCTTCTGAAAATTCAATTGTAACAACCATAGGTAATTAAACTAAGATTCAATATGATACATCAACCTCATCTTTGCAATGTGGCATGAAAGAGAAATACAGATATTTCCCGTTCATGTTTCCATATAAAATTCTATTAGCAGGGTAGCTTCATCCTACCACAGTATATTTTGGTGCATCATGCTGGATAAGTACCACCTTAAAGCTGTTAGGTCTGTGCTAAAAAAAATCTGAATAGCCATTAGATGACAGGAAAGACTGAGAAATCTCTAAGCCTCTATATATTATGGTCATCTAGATTTTTGCAGTCCAGATGTGATAGCATACAATAGCAAAAAAACTTTCCCCCCAAAATCCTAAAATTGTTTTGGAACTCTAAATGAGGTACCCAAAGATATTAGGATGGAGAGAAGTCAACAAGTTGGAATTTCATGTTAAATTGAATTGCAATAAAGTTAGAAATCAGCCAATCTCATCGGACACAAAATACTGACTTTGTTTATATTCTTTGATGAATTCAACATGGATTTTTGCCTTTTCTTGGAGATGTAACTCTCTGGAAAGGTATCGGTACTATTGGTGAGGTACTAAAGAATCAGATTTTTTTCCAGCTGAATTTGCTACACCAGCCAGTATCCTGTTAGGGTTATGCTGAACATTTAACTTTTTTAAAACTAATTCTTATTCAATCTAATGGAAAATCAAGTGCTTTCAATTCTTTTTCTTCCAAACAAAAGAATAATTTTGGTGGATTTTCATGGAGCATGCGGGATTCTCACAAAGTTTTATTTGCAAGGAGACATGAAGACCCTGTCATTTATTATATGATTATCTACTAATAACTTGAAAGCTTCTTACACTTCAATTGAATTCAACTAAAAATCTAATGAAATTGCTTTCAGGGTTTTGTTTTTGTCAGGAGAGCTCCAGAATAATTTAGCAATGTATAGGGAAAAGAAAACACAAAATACTCTTCACAGTCTTTCAGCAAAATCAAGTTAAAAATGAACATTAAAAGATACCCTGAAGTGTTCTGAGAATTAGACAGAAAAACAGAACCCTATTCTTTAATGAATAATAAATTATCTGCAAGCTCTAGTAACAAAAGTCAAGGAATACAGCAGGAAACAATAGATCTAAGGTTAAATATCAAGAAAACCAAACTAACAAAAGATTCAGCAACCAGCCTTCAAAATGACAATACATAGAACTGCCTTTTAGGAGCAGCTATCAATAGTCAAGGAGCCAGAGGTAAAGAAATATGCCACAGTCTAGCGCTTGGTAGATTAGAAGTGAAGGCCATGGAAAAGATGATGTAACATATCTATGCCCACAATGATCAGAATCATGCAGGCATTGGTTTTCCCTATGATATTGTTTTTATTTTGCTTTTTAAAAATCTTTAGCTCTTTCTTAAACATCCTGCAGGAATTTATATCTAATTCTTTGTTTCTTGACAGCCAAACAAATGTAGAGATTTCTTTTTGACATTGCTTAAATAGTATGTCAGTCATCAGTCAAAGGATTATCCAAAATTAACATAAATTCTAAGTAAGATATTCATCATGGGCAGGGAAATTCTTCCCTTCAACGACAGTTGTAATTTTTCTTTTTAAATTTCATTTGAGACCTTAACATAGTTATTCTGATATAGTATACAGCTTGTATTGGTTGAAATTATACCCCAGTTCTAAATTCAGGTTTATTCAGAACAAGACATCTTGATCTTCTTTTTTAAATTGTGTTGTATGTCTTACGTGTTTTTTATATGACTGTACATCGCCCTGGGTCCCTTTGGGGAGAAGGGCGGTATAAAAATTGAAACAAAATTTAAAAAAATCTTGTGCAGTCATGTTTTAATCGACATCATTATTGTCTGTATATTAATCTTAAAACCTGCTAATGCACTCCTTTCAGATTTCTCATTAGAAATCCAATTCTTTTAGAGGGTGTGCCGATCCACGCACTCATTGACTCAGGGGCAACCACAAGCTTCATGGATGCTACTTTCGCCAGCAAGTGGTCGGTTTCCAAATGTCTGGTGACCCCACTGATCCGGGTAGAAACTATAGATGGATGGTTGCTGCACTCTGGACCAATCACAGTCATAACACAGCTGCTCACGATGCGCATTGAGGCACACAACGAGCAGATTCAATTCCTTATTACGTCCAACCTCCATTTTCCAATGTCCTTGGCGTGGACTGGTTGCAGGCACATGAACCCATTATCCACTGATCCCAGGCCAAGATGGTGTTCTCCAGCTGTCAGTACGCAGACCACACCGGCCAAGGGTGCACGAGTTGGATGGCTGGTACCGTTGGACTTTCCTTACCACTGCAGGTAGAAGGTTTCAAGGACACATTTAGCTAGCAGGAAGCAGATCAGTTGCCCCCGAACCGACCTTACTATTGAGCTGGCGCCGGATGCTCCCCTCCCGGTGAGGAGAATCTATGCTATGTCGGAGCCCGAGCTGGCCACACTGCGGGACGTCTTGGCCAAGAACCTGGCGCGGGGTTTTATCCGTCCATCTGCCTCGCCATTGGCTTCGCCCATGCTCTTTGTGAAGAAGAAGTTGGAGTTGAAGCTTTGCTGCGACTACAGGGAGCTCAACTCCATCACGGTGTGCAACTGGTACCTGCTGCCTCTCATCTCAGAACTGTTGGACCAGCTCAGAGAGACATGGGTATTCACCAAGCTGTACTTGCGGGGGACTTACAACTTGGTCCATATCAAGAAGGGAGATAAATGGAAGACAGCGTTCTGAACGCGGTATGGCCATTTTGAATATTGGGTCATGCCATTCAGACTTATCAACACCCCCGCTGTCTTCCAACATCGCATGAATGACATTTTCAGGGACCTCTTTGACCAGTTTGTGGTTGTGTACCTTAATGTCATTCTCGTTTTCTCCCCGGACTGGAAGAGCCACTGCCAGCATTTGTGCTCGATCCTGCAGCAACTCTGGGAGAACCAGCTGTATGCCAAACTGCAGAAGTGCCAGATTTTCAGTCCACCGTGGAGTTCCTGGGGCACCGTATTTCTCCAGACAGGTTGGCCATGGAAAAGGGCAAGGTGGAGGCGCTATGGGATTGGCAGCCTCCCCGTAAGGCCAAGGATGTACAGCGGCTCTTGGGGTTTGCGAACTATGATCGAGTTTTTATTCCCCGCTTCGCGGCCCTGACAACACCTTTCATAAATCTCTTGCAAAAAGGGACTCCATTCCATTGGAACACCCCAGAGCAGGAGGCGTTTGAGCAGTTGAAGCGTACCTTCATGCAGGAGCCCATTCTCAGGCATCCTGACCCACACTGTCCCTTCGTGGTGGCGCCAGACGCATCCGGCATCGCAGTGGGAGCAGTACTTCTCCAGGCTCACACACCCGATGGCACCCTTTTCCCCTGCGCCTACCACTCTCGAAAACTCACCCTGGCAGAGCGCAATTATACCATCTGGGAGAAGGAGTTGCAAGCCATAAAATGGCATTCGAGGCCTGGAGGCATTACCTGGAGGGGGCTCGTCACCAGATGGAGGTGCGCACTAACCACAAAAACCTTGAGTTCCTGCAGGTCGCACAGAAATTGAATCAGTGTCAGATCTGTTGGGCTATCTTCTTTACGCGGTTCAATTTCCGGGTGACCTACATTCCAAATGGTCAGAACCCAAGGGCCAATGCGCTGTCTCACAAGCCCGAGTATAAGCGCACCTGGAAGCAACTCCCACTAAGGATAGTATTACCTGGCAAGTCTCTGGCAGTGGTCTCCGAGCCGGTGGATCTGAGGGCGCAGCTCTTTGAGGACCAACAGCAGGACGTGTGGGTAAAGCAGTGACGAGCTGAAGTCGGACCAGATTCTCCATGGTATGAGGCCAACGGACTGCTCCAATTCCCTAACCGGCTATATGTTCCAGCAGGGCCGCTCCAGGGTTTGGTTCTTTCACAGGGCCATGGTGGCCCTGCAGCAGACCACATTGGCCTGTTCAAGACCATGGACTTGGTTTCCCGCACCTTCTGGTGACCGTGCCTTCGTAATGACGTTCAGGCCTTTGTGACATTGTGCGTTCTTTGTCGGCAAGCCAAGCATGCGACCAGAGCACCGCCCGGATTGCTACGGGCGCTGCCGATGCCCGACTGTCCCTGGGGAGCGGTATCCATGGACTTTGACAGACCTGCCGCAGTCCTCGGGGTTCACGACAGTATTGGTCATGGTGGACATGCTCACAAAGATGGCACATTTCATCCCCTGCCGTGGCCTGCCAATTGCTTGTGCCATGGCCCGTCTATTTGTGCAGCATGTCTTCCAATTACATGGCCTGCCTGACAAGGTGGTGTCTGATTGAGGGACGCAATTCACAGCTAGATTCTGGAGGGAATTGATGTGCTCCCTTGAGGTTCAGGTGTGCATTTCCTCGAGCTACCACCCGAAGACGGACGGTGGTACCCAAAAGGTCATAGGGATCTTGGAGCAGTGCCTGCGCTGCTTCGTGGACGAGCAGCAGAGTAACTGGGCGGACTATTTGGCAGTGGCGAGTTCACCTTCAACAACTCCGCCCACACCTCGACCCAGGTGACCCCATTGCTAGCCAACATCGGCTACCATTCGCGGCTGCTCTCGCTGACATCCATCAACTTGCCGGTCCCTGCCACTCGCTGAGCTGCAGGCGGTCCACCGCCTGGTGTGACATCAGCTGGACAAGGCCAAGGATGCCTATAAGCAGGTTGCAGACTGCTTCCGAAGGGACACACCCGATCCTGTTGTCAGTGACCAGGTGTGGCTATCCACCTGGTACCTGTTATTGGACCGGCCGACGCAGAATTTGGACCACTGGTACCTCGGCCCGTTTCCCGTGGAGACCGTGATCAACCTGATGGCATACCATCTGACTGCCGCGTTCCTTGCAGATGCACCCGGTCTTTCATCGGTCACTAGTGCCGCTGCAGCCTGACTGCGCACTGCGGCCACCAGTATGCCGCTGCCTCCTTCATAGCGTGGTCCTGCCTGGCAGGTCCATAGCATCCGCAACTCGCTGGCTGAAGGGGCGCTTTCAGTACCTCGGCGTGTGAAAGGGGCACGGGTCGGAGGCCTTCTCATGGGAAGATGTGGACAGGATCTCCGAGCCAGGAATGGTCCGTGACTTCAACGCCCAGTGCCCTATGCAACCGTATCCGGACCGGCAGCCCCCGAGGAAGGTCTCTGTGATGGGGAATACTGTTGTGCTTCCATGGGGCCAACCTATCAGGCGTCGCTGGGTGCATGGCAAGTAGCCCTCACCCTCAACGGAAGGTTGAAAACCTTTGTTTTTCAGGCAGTTACTTAGCTACAGCATCTGTTTGTTCATGGCTGCTGCTTTGAAATTCCTATGCTAGTGACTTTGGATTGACTCTGATTCTTTCTGACATTGGTTTAATTTCGGTTTCAGTTTTCTGGTATCTTGATTTTGGACTGGCTTCGGTTTCTACACTCTGGTATTCTGACCTCGGACTGGACATTGTATAATCCTAGCTCTGTGCTCCGTTTTGCCCCTCTGCCCAGAATATTCAGTTAGTGACATGTTTGCCCCAAAGGTTAGCCAGAACTCATTTACTTCATCATTTGATTTAGGAATGCCACTAGATGGCACTTTGGTACAACTAAAGATCTGGTATGGATAATCTCTTGGTCAATTAAATGGACTTCTAAAGAGCTATAGTTGAACTGATATTGTTAAATTTTTCCAAGAATTAAAAGAAGTTCTTGATATGCTTGCTTCTAAACTGTAAGCATTGAAGTCATATTTCTCATGAGATTTCATTATAGTTTAAGTAAACAGATTTAACTACAAGAAAAGAAGGCACCGATTAGCAAGAGGACACAACTAGGGGTTGATTCATATATTGCAGCAGCTTTCACTTATGTTAAAGGCCAATGAAAATTGCTTCCATGTGATCTTTGCAATAATTTAAAATGGTTTTCCTTGTGATTCACGCTAATTGGTTGACATACTCCATGCTTGTGCCAAGATTATGAAAAATGTAGGTAAAATTGTGCCATAAGGAAATCATCTTTCTAAATGACCACCGATAAACTGTTAGGTGATCTGATAATAGAATAATTGCGAGGTTCTGGCATAGTCATCTGTTCAATTTCAGTTTACTTAAAACACAACATAACCTCTTCTGTAAAACCGGTCAGTGATTTCTAAGTTACTACTGATTGCAGGTTTTTTTCCTGAAGCAACTCAGATGACATTACCACTTTATTTCAATGAAATCAGAATTCGTCTTAAAAATAAGCCATCAGAACGTCTCCTTCCTCTGAAATTAGAGGTAGCTTCAGATGGTTTAACTAAAGACGGGTCTTTGTTTTCTTCACCATGGCATTCTATGACAAGTTAGTTTGCATTCCATATGGGCAGGTAATTTTCAGGTGTTACAAAAATGTTGTGAAAACCAAAAAAGTCTTGTTACATATTCAGGAATAGGCCCTGGTCCCAAACTGGCATCCATGGGCACCACCATGCCAATGACATCATTAGCATAGTCTAGCCCCATGCCCTATGCTATTTTAATTATTTTTCATTTCATTAGAAACAAAAACAAAAAACCCCACACATGGAATGGTAGCATGTTATAAAAGATAGCAAACACCCCTAGGTCTAATCTTGATTTTCTGGTTCCCAATTAGTGCACAAAGCATTTAAAAAAATAGTAACAATAGAAGTGTGTGTGCCTGGTAGCCGTGGTTTTATTCATCTATCCAGGAAGACAAAGCAACAAAAAGATAAAGTGCAATGATAGAGAGAGGCAGGGAGAAAGTTTACCTTTTAGCAAATTGATTTTTTTATTAGCTAAACTCATCATAGCAGCCATTAGTCAAATGCACACAATGCACTAGGAAATATGTGAGCTTAACTACTAATAAATAGATGATTTGAAGGTTACAGGCAAAATCAGAATTTCTTCACAGATTACAAATGAGAAGGGCTTCATTCATAATCCCACAACAGATTATTTTTATTAGTTTAACCCATATTTTTACTGTTCTGTCTCAATACTGTCAGACACAAAAGAATCGGGACCTTATGTTAAAAAGATTTATTGCTCAAGCCTATACAGAAGACTCTAGTCAACTGATGGTCAGCACTAAATTGGCACTAGGTAAGAGTCAATGGAATTCAAAGTGGGGGGGCTGGACTTGGAACGTTTGTAGACACAAGGATGCTAGGCTGAGTCTTCTCATGATATTGCGCCCATGCTCTGCCCCTTCTTTTACAAATATCTTCACAAAGCAATATGCCATACATCTGATTAAATGGATTATTATCCTCAATGTTTATGCCATAGATCCCTAATTTTTTTAGATCAGTTGGCAATTCAGAAATTTGAAAACTGCCATTGTTAACCGACAGTTAACAATTTATTCAATTAATGCAGTTTTATGGGATTGCCAGATATGCTGAACCATGAGTCAATTCACTAAAATATGGTTAAGTGGCTTGTGTTTCATTGTTTTGTGCAAACTCGCCCATTAGCTAATTAGGTTACTTTAGGTCAACCACTATTTTTCAACTCAAGCAATCTCACACCTATGTTTGTTTTATGGAAGCAGGAAGCAGAATTATCTTGAATTCCTAGATGACATGTCCAATGAATATAATTAAAGATTTTGATGTATATTATGAGTTGGAAATTATATTAGGGCCCATAGTGGCTGTGACCTGAAATTATATATTTTTAATTTCATGCTGCATAATAGAATATTCCTAATACCTGAGTATTAAACAGCCCCATATCTCAGCATTCTAGAATACAAGATTCAGTATCCAAATACTACTTTTAAATACTAATACTTCCAAATATGCATAACTTCTGAATGGTTAGTCATATTTACTTGCAAGTTTTAGTTATTATTTTAATGAGGGAAGATAGATTCCTAGCTATGAAACTGAATACATATAATTAAGAGTGTCATTTTACCACCAGGTAAATCCTTTTGCCTCAACAAGTAGCAATGCCTGGTTAACGTCATCCAGAGTCAAAAAGGGAACAAGGTCAGACCTGGATAGTACTTGAATGCGGTCATAAAGCACTTTGTCGTGTGACTTCATTGCTTAACAACACTGAATCCCACTGGTTGTTAGGCAAGGATCCACCCTTATCCAAGCCACTTCTAGCTTGGTTCTTCCCAGCCCTGAGCTCAGTAAGATAAAGGACAGCCTCCTCTTCAACTACCCCCTTATCACCTGTCTCCCCTCGACATACACACATCTGGGTCTCTGTTTTGGCTCCCTTGCACTCTCCTGCTTCTGCCAGTCATGTCACCCTGCACTACCCACCTTGGTGCCTGCAATCTGCTCATCCTACCAACCTGCCAGTTTTGCCTCCCTGCACTCATAGGCCTTCACCCACTTTTGAAGAGACCATTGCAAGATCTATGGATTCTGGATAACTATCGTTTGGCCTCCAACCTTTTAGGGAAGGTTGTCAAGACAATTGTGGCAGACGAACTTCACAGACGAAGAAGGTTATTTGGACCTTTTTCAGGCAGGGTTCATACCCAGCTGTGGGATATTGATTATTCCCTTGGATGGCCTGAGCTGGGACTTGGATCAGACTTGTGCACTGCTCTTTCATCGTTTTGGACCTCTCCGTGACTTTTGATACTATCCGCAATGATAATTTCCCAGACCACATGTGGGTTTTTGGAGTGGAGACCCTGTCTGTAGTGGTTCTGCTCCTTTCTTCATAGGTGGTTTTAAGCAGTTATGATGAGCTATGAGAGGTTTAACATCTATATGAAAATGCTAGGTAAGATTATCTGGAAGTTTGGGTTGTTCATGTTAGCTAACTTAACCATAAGGGAGATCTTACTGATGCCCTTCTCTCCTATCTAGAAATTTAT
>JANHFO010000977.1:200346-212373 GCA_032468095.1 Pareas carinatus
GCCTGTAAGCCGCCCTGAGTCCCCTCGGGGAGAAGGGCGGGATATAAATATTGAATTAAATTAAATTAAATTAATATACCTAATGACATATTCTGATTAGAGTTCGCTACTGGGTTTTGAAAGCATTAAATTAAGCCAACTCTGTTTTGCTTTCACTCTATTGGAGATTGTTTAATTTAAACCAGCAACTCCCCCACCCCAACCTTTTGAGCATCTTCGACCGGCTCTATGGAGGGCGTTTTTTCTGCAGACCGGGGGGGAGGGGGGGCATGGTTTCACATGCTGCTTGGATCCCACACGTGTGCGGATGGGCTTAATTCACATGTGTGGCCCAGTTCCTGAGTGAATAACTTGGGTAACTGTAATCAGTGGCTTGGCCAAATCATCTCACCACGAGAGTCATAAAGAATAGTCCGTTGTTGATGAAAGAACAAGAAAGGCAGAGCCCAGAGGAAGAAGTTAGTGCAGAGAAACTGTTATCTGTGGGCTTCCTCTTTATTCTTCAAAGGAGTAGACCTTTGGACAAAGCTCTTGTTGTTTGGTTTGGTACTCATTACTCAGTGGCGATTGAAATTTGCTCCAAGTAAAGAAAATTTAAAAAGTTTTTATAACATGTAACTTTGACCCAGTAGATATATTGCTTATCCTTAATTTAACATTTTATTGTTAATATTTGTTAATAATGTTCAATCTGTGCACTGCAGCATGCTTGAGCAACATTTAAATAAAAGTTTAAGACAAGGCCATCTTAATATTATTGCATACATAATTGTGATATAAATTTTACTTTCAATTAAACATAACAGAAAAACAAAAAAATATAAGCAAAAAGAAAGCAAAACACCATCAAAATATTTTCATGAGGACTTCTTTATGTGTATAAAATTTCAACCGTTCAAAAGAGAAAGATAATATTTCATTATAATTATTTGTATGTAATCAATGTTTGTAAGCAACTCATCCATAAAATCAAAACAACTCCAGGTCTTCAATTACGCTGAGTAATTAATAATATAAGAGATGACTTTTTAAAAACAATTATGTGTAAAGTAAATGCTAAGATCCCTTAGTCTACCAGTGGAACATTGAAAATAGCGTTTTTGTCCTGTGAAGGGATATTATTGAAAGTGGAAAGACTAAAGATTTTTTTGGGGGGGGAATAGAAATTGCTGAGACAGATTAGACAATCGCTACATTTCAGAGAACTAGAAAAATAAATAGGATTTCAAGAAATGGAGAGAATAAGACCAACAGTTCAAGAATAGAAAAGGGCCTTTCAAGATAAATATCACTGACCAAATGCTAGCTGGAAAGTGAGATTCAAGTGTTCTGACAGATCAGGTTAAAATGATAAATATCAATATCAGTATCCAATGTACCACTTAGCCCACCCATTTCAGCTTTCTCCAGATGTGGAACCTCAGCTGTATCCTTATTTCAGAATTTCTCACAGCCAGGAATATCATTAAAACCACTGAATCATTAAAGTGATGTATATACCAACTATGTATATGCCAACTAATACCAACTATCGCTTTGAATCACCCTTCCGAAAACTGAACAGTTCACCTGTCGGTGGTGGTTTAATAAACTCTGCAAACTCACTCATTAATTTGTTAATGGTTTAGACTTCTCAAATTCCATATAAAGGAATGTTAATATAGACTTGCAAGATAGGAAGCAAAACAAAACAAATCTTTTGGTACAGTGGACCCTCAACATAAATTATCATAAATTATTTGGCCTACTTTGTGATCCAGTTTTTTAAAAATCTTAACAACCTATATCAGTATATAAATCTAAATAAATAAAATAAATAAAATAAATAAATCAGTGATGGCGAACCTATGGCACGTGTGCTGCACTGGGCACACAGAGCCCCCTTGGTCAGCACGCGAGCCAAATCGCCCCAACATCATCCCAGAGCTGAGCATGCTCAGAAAGGAGTAGAAGCGCCAGGCAACGATGTCCCAGGGCCATGCACATGCTCAAAAGTAGAGTAGTGGTGCCAGGCGATGATGTCACAGGGCCATGTGCATGCTCAGAAAGGAGAAATGGCCCCAGGTGATGATGTCACGAGTCTCGACTCATTAGCTGCAACTCATCCGGGCACTCAGTGTCTAAAAGGTTCACCATCACTGACCTATATCCTTCAGGGAGGTTTTATTTCGATTTCTGCAAATGTGGCAGCCAGATAGCTTCTTAGAAGGGCATCGTACTCATGTGAAACAGCCTGCACTATTACATTAGCTTTCCAGCACAAGTTAGCATAAAGATTTGATTATCTTTAAAAGGATTGTCTTTCTTGCTATGAAGCTATCAAAGAGGCATTCTGTCCTCTTCAACCATACCCTCATTTTCTGAAATGCCTTCATTTTGAGTCTAGGGGCATTTTGCTTACTTGCTTTCCAATGTGATATACTTTGACCGTGAGAGATGCATTTTTTCTGTTTTTGGAAGAAGAGTTCATGATTTTTGGTTTGCATGATCACATTTATTCTACACAGTTTGAAAATGCTCTTCCCTTAAACATTTGCCTGTGCAGGTTGAAGAAAAAGCAGATGTTTCTGCAGGAAGAATGTCTGTAGGTATCCCTGTACATTATGTGTTTGAATATGTAAGAATAATTTGCGCATGAGAAAAATAATGTGTTGGATATAAATGGAGACCTCATTTTGCAGGCAATTTTAATTAGTATTTTTTAATTAATTTGGTTTGTTTTGACCTGTACTTCTTTGGATCTATTGCTTTGGGGAGCTGTTATATATTTCTGTACTTGTGTGGGCATATATGTAAACACACAGGTGAGTTACAAACATGTATTTATTGGGTGGAAGATTTCCAGAACTGGTTTCAGTTAAGGTTGGCAAGATTATAAGACTGGCTCTCTACTGGATTTTCTTTGTTTATAATGATTTTGTAAGCATTTCCATAGGAGAACTTAATTTAAAATTCAGGATCATCTTTCAGATAAATTTGGTAGGTAATAATTGTTTGCATAATTATTCAGATTTTCATTCTTTATTGTTTTCTGCTCTGAGTGCCCTCTGAGGGAAAAGGTATGATATTAATCAAATAAATCAAATAAATCTGTTCTGCATATAATTGTCATTATACATTATAGAAAAACAGGGCCACGTTTTATGGTTCATCGTATCACTTATTATTATGATTAAATGAACAATCAATCATAAGTTCAGACTGGATTTGACACCTTTATCCACCTATGGAATCCTTTAAAGCACGACTTTTCATGTACCACTGGTGGTACTTTGATGTACCACCGGTGGCATGCTGATACCTGGCAGGTGGTACATGATGTCCACATTGTCTAGTTTCAGAGAAGTGATGGGGAGATGAGCTGAAGCAGTAGCAGCGCTGCACACGGCTGCGGGAAAGTTTGCTTTAGCTGCATTGTTGTCGAGGTTCTGCTGAGGGCACAGAATCAGCGCGCTTGGCTTATCAACACTGCCAGAAGTGCTGCCAGAAGTGCCAATCAGCTGGAGTCAACCACACCAATTCTGAGCCCTCACTAGAACCTTGGCAACAACGCAGGTAAAGCAAACTTTACTCCAGGCGTGTGCAGCGCTGCCACCGCTATTCCCAGGAACAGCACACTTCATTGGAGTGAGAGAGTCATCTGAGAGTGACCCACCCATTAGAGAAATGGAGGAGGGGGGGAGAGGAGAGGATATAAAAAGAGGTGGTTTTGGCAGGAGAGGTAGAGAAAAAAAGATGATGGAGAAAGAGAGAGAAGAGAAGATTCTGTGGGGCAAGCCTGAGAGAGAGAAGGAGATAAAAGAGGAGAGGATTCTTGGAGGCAAGCAGAGGGATCAACGAAGGAGAAGATAACACAGCCTCAGCTATCACCAGGAGAAACACCAGGCCTTGGGGAGAGGGAGTCAGCTAAGCCTCAGATGGTGAGCCCAGAAGAGAAAAGGAGTAGGGGGATGAGAGGAGAGGGTAGAAAAGGAGAAGGTTTAACACATGTATAATGTGTATATCATGTTAATAAGATACGAATCATTGGTATTTCTCCTTTTGTTTGTGGAAAATTCAATAAAATATAATAAAAAGAAAAGGTTTGGGAGGAGAGGGAGAGGAAAGAAAGATGACAGGGAAACATACAGGGACGTAGAAAGAGAGAGGGAGAAGAGAAAATTCTGTGGGGCAAGCCTGAGGGAGAAAAGGGAATAGAATAGAAGAGAATTCTGTGAGACAAACAGAGGGATCAACGAAAGAGCAGAGGCTGTGGAAGGAGAGCACATCAAGCAGTGAAACAGAGGAGGTCGAAAGGAAGAAGGGTTTCCTATTAAAAATGTGGTAAATAGGTGCACTTTATCACTTGTTTCTTCTTTTTTGGTCATCAACTTTTTGACACCTTGCTAAGCCACTGGTGGTACTGCTATCATGTCACAATCGTTCTATTTCTGTTTCCAGGTCTTTGCATTTTTTTATCTTCTCCGATTCTTTCTCTTATGTTGTCTCCAGGTACTGCCAGGTCCACTATCCAGACCTTTTTGTCTTTCTTATCAACAGTTGTTAAATCTGGGATGCTATGTGGCAGGTGTTTCTCTGTTTGAATTCTAAAATCCCAGAACACTTTAGCTTCTTCATTTTTTGTTACTTTATTTAATGGTCCCACCAGATCTCCCTTGCAGGCAAATAGTATTGCAGATTTTTCAATACACCATTGTTGCTATTTTGTCATGCCGTTGTTTGTAGTCAGTCTGTGCAATCGTCTTATAGCAGCTAACCAAGTGATCCACTGTTTCTTCAGTTTCTTTACAGAGGTGGCACTTGCTATCTGTTGCTAACTTCGCAATTCTGGCCTTTTATGTATTTATTTTTATGGCTTGGTCTTGTGCAGCCACAGTTAACGCCGTGTCTCGTTCTTCATCTTTCGTGCTCTTAGCTATTGCCAGAGTTTCTTGTTATCTGCTTTTTAAGTTGCTTTTTTATTACAAAAATGTAATAGTGTGTCTTCTGTGTTTTCTGAACAGAACTTTTCTGTTCTTCATTTGGTTTTCCTGAGGACTAGTTTGGTCCTATTATGGTTTGGTCTTATTCATATTTTATGCTGCCCATTTCCCTATAAGGCAACTTTGGACATCTCAAAGATAAATAGAAAGGAATTAAAATATTAGAACTATGCAAATTAAAATATAAAAAGACAGGAGTAAGAGATGGAGAGCATAGGGATGAAGTCAACTTCATCAACCACTTCTACTTACAATTAGAATTTCAAATGAAAATGCCCCTGACATCCCCTTGCTGTGAAGATGTATGATTTGATTCTAGCTTTGATTCAGAAGTCTTGTAAGTTAATAATAATAATATTAAATGATATCTTCTTTATTAAAGGCCACTAATCAAATTGATTCTTTTAGTGAGTTTTTACATCTATTGAATTAAAGCTCTGCCAAATGTAGCGCTCATTAAATTATGAACAGGCACTCAATTTTTTGAAACTTTTCAGCATTACACAATGGCTTACTGTGAGGAATGACAGAAGTTGTGGATCATACCTTGTGAAGAACAGTGTTGGAATCAACAAATCTTTGCCACCACAGGTTGTATTTAATTAAAAGTTATGAATATGAATTTTTGGAAGGAAACAAAATGTGGCCAGTAATCATATGCATGAGCTAAAAAAATTCATAGTGTTTAAACACCAGTGCTGATAGTGTGTACAGTAACTGAGAGGAATAAGCAATAAAGCATCATAATTCATGGTCAGAATAATATTTAAAGTCATATATGTAGAATCAGCTATTAGCATTTGTCATGGGATGTGGTAAGGAGTTTTTTTCAAAGTGAAATTGGTTCCAATTTAAGAGTAGATTTTGAAATTAGATCCAAATCTGTGGAAGGTTATAAATAAATTATATGTTTTTCACATCAAAACTGGTGGCACACAGGAAAGTTGCTCTACTGTTAGTGGGGAAGGGCTGCCTCTATCCAAAGTCGTAGAGTACCTCTACTAGGAATAGCAACAGTATATTAGGGATTGGTAGACAATTATTCTTGCCCAAATAAGGCAGCTTCCTATTTTCTATGAAAACAAAGTCCCATCCTTTGCATTTGTTTGTCCCCTGCCCCCATCTCCCCAATTCCCCCCTTCACCATCAGATTTTTGTCCACTGACACTCTTCCAATCCTGCCAGGATACTTTTACACAAGGAATGGATTTTGTTTCACTGGTATGGCTCACTGTCCCTTTCATCAGTATAAATATTAATTGTCTAAATAATATGTGTGGTCTTATAAAGGTCAGATAGGTTTTCTGATTTATTGCAACACTAAATGAAAGGGATTGTCTAAGACAGTAATAAAACTTAATCTTACATGCCTACAACAAACCAGTGTCACTGTTAAAGAACACTGTTGTTCCATTTTGAGAAAGGTTTCTAATAACACTGGACATTGTGGCTACAGTTAATGGATTTTAGACATCCAAAGATTTTTCTCTCCTTGTCTACAAAACAAATCAGTGACTTTTTCATAGCCAGTGAGTGCAGTGAAAGCTTTCAGTGAGAATTTAGTAATATAGTTTTCTGAAAAACATCAGGGTTGTGTGAGGAAGGGAGCTCACTCATAACAGTTTAAAGAATCATGGCCAAAATTCTTGTGGTTTTGAGGAACGAGAAGCTGCCGGACAAAAATCTTGTAGCAAAACATCTGTTGCGGTCTATAAAGGAAGACGTAAAAGAAACAGCAATGGGATGATCATGATCATGATGATAAGCCATTTTTACTCTAAAGAGCTAACTGCAGTTTACAAGGTTCTATTTTTTTCTCTTTTCTGACCTCAGAACAATTCTGCGATGTAGCTGTAATTGGTAGAAGTTCCCATGGTAAACTTTATGCCTGAGTAGATTTGAACTTAAGTCTCTTTGCTCCTAGTCTAACCTCTAAGAAAGAACTATACAGCCAGGTGTTTTTCTGAGCATATGGATTTCAACCCTCATCAGGTACAGCCAGCAAGAATTATCGGAGGTGCAGTCTAATAGCAGAGGTCTCCAACCTTGGTCCCTTTAAGACTTGTGGACTTCAACTCCTAGAATTTCTCAGCCAGCATAGTTGGCTGAGGAATTCTGGGAGTTGAAGTCCACAAGCCTTAAACAGACAAAGGTTGGAGAACTCTGGTCTAAAGCACTACACAGATTCATTATGACAGCAGAAAATTACAGGTAGTCCTTGATTTACAATAGTTTGTTTAGTGACCGTTTAATTGCAGTGATAAAAGTGACAAACCAGCTTCACTCAACAACCATGCGACTAACTTAACTGCAGTGCTTCACTTAACAACTGTGGTACGTAACGTGGCAAAACTCACTTAACAATCATCGCAGTTAGCAACAGAAATCTAGGGCTCAATTGTGGTCTTAAGTCGAGGACTACCTGTATATACTAATCTGAGAGTAGGTGATTGCAAAACTTTCCATTAACAACAGTATGAAATATTAGGCTCGAATCTGTATGCAACTGTCCGGTTGCAGGTTGAATATATTATTTTTGTTTAATTTTTTTAGAACTCTACACATAGATAAACTTGCAGAAAAAAGTTGAGCATATACATTTGTGAAAACAGCCCTCCTCCCCGCCCTTGAAGTTTAATCCTTTCATAGATTATTTCATTATGTTTCAGTTACACCGCATATGGATGGCTTTCTCACGATGTGATAACTTCTGTGTACAAACCATGGGCACACGACATGCTACCTACACGGTATATCGCATTTTGATGATTGTAATGCTCCCTTGTTACGGGGCTGCCCTTGCATTTAGTCTGGAGGTCAAAGCGGGTGCGGAATGGCGCACCTGGAAGTGCTCATGTGATACTATTGCTCTGATCCTCTTATGTCACCTCCTGACAAGCAAAGCCAATGGAGAAATCACATTCACTTAACAACCGTGTTACTAACTTAAATAACCGTGCTGCTTCACTTAACAACTGTGGCAAACAAGGTCATAAAATGGGTCAAAGGTCACTTAACTGTCTCGCTCAGCAACATAAATTTTGGGCTCGGTTGTCATAAGTCGAAGACTACCAGTACAATGATATTTTAGATCAGCTTTGTGTATATGTGTGTATATATGTGTGTGTTTGTGTATATGTGCTCAGAAAGCTATTCCAGCAGATTGCATTTGTCCTTGACTATTTAAATATGGTAACCATCTACGTTTATTGGTTTCAGTGTTTAATACATGGCGAGAGATGTTATCGCTGTTAATCCTTATGGGTTCTGGAGGAATTTCTGGTTGGTGAGGATTAGTAGTTGATTCCTTTAACTGGCTGTTGACTTGGCTGGCTGCGGGAGCATTTCAAGGGCAAATCAGCCATACAAAAGGCCCTGTCATTGACAAAAACCACAGATTCAAACAAGTGCCTTGAGGGATGTTTGAGCAGCTCTGCTTATAATACATTTTCTTAAACTCACCTAGCTCAGATGTAATTACACACAAATTGTGCAAAACAATAAATTTATTTCATTTATTCTTTATATCGTTATTTTATTTTACTTCTCAAACAGGGGTATCCAACTTGGCAACTTTAAGATTTATGGACTTCAACTCCCAGAAATCCTCAGCCATCATGGGTGTCTGGGGAATTCTGGGAGTTGAAGCCCACAGGTCTTAAAGCTGCCAAGGGTGAACACCCCTGTTCCAATGTTCCTTTTTCACTAAGATGCACAATTTACATTTCTGATTTTCTTCTGCAACAGTAAAAATGTTGCCAGCTAACAAACAGGCAAAGTTCTCTTGGCTTGCCATGAAAGTTTCTGAATGTGGATGACAATGATATGGCTTGACTCTTGTCAATTTATGGTTGTTGGAATACTTTAAACTTGAATAATACCACTTGTTGTTTTTTTCTTATAACTCTAACTGGCAACAACAAGGAACATTTCAACATTATGGGAAAAAGCCATTTTTGCTTTTTTAGTAATGCAGAATTACTAGTCTAGTACACTCTAAACTCAAAATATTTTGTGAATTATTTGATATATGATATAAAACTGGACTCTAGTCAGGCAAGGCAAGGGTCTTAACCAATATTACCTGAAAAAGTCAAATTCTCACCTTCTTAATTAAGACAAGTTTTTACCATCTCTTTATAGTGTTATGAGATCTATTTTAATGGGGTATTTTTGAAGTGTGTTTAATATGGATCTCATAGATTGATAGATTTCACTACGCAGTATATCTTCTTAAGAAGCCATTCATTGTGCAATTTTTAAAGGAAAAAATAGGAATGTAGCCGTAAGCATTTCTAATATTATGGAAAAGAGCCATACTCTGTTGACCTCTCGGTTTTGTAAATAATTTTTTAAGTCGTCCAGGTGAGATAGAATTCAGAATGACAAAGCTCTTCAGATTGTACGTAAGAGATTCACTTTTGATAGTAGATCAAAATAAATAAATATATACTCCATTAATAACATTGCTACTTACCATACTACCTTTGACTCTGTCAGGGAAAAAAAGCCCCCTGTTCTGTCTGCAGCTATGAAAAATATAAACCAGATAAATCGGACTCGGTAATGTTATTTTAATGATGGATGATTTAAAATAACACGCTTCAGCCTCATGCTTTATCAGGTAAATTAGCAAAGACATCATGTCGTTCATAGGACTAAGACTAGAATAAGTGCAGTATTGCAATGGTAAGGCACAGCATAGATCGAGAGGAGTATAGCTTCACGTTTGCCTAATTTTTTTTTTCCTTCAGTGATGGCTAATTCATCTAACGGTCCAGAGGCTTGTCAGTTCCTACCTAGAGCAAATTCCCTACTTGGATCCGTGTGGCAGATCTTGTCTTTGATATGCCAACCTCCCTACCGTGTTCAGGGCTTCTATTGACGTCAGCAAGATATACAGTCTTTCCCAGGATAAGAGAAGTTTGGTGTCTAAATTGATCTTGTCAGCAGTTTTATCCAAGGTTTTCAAAATGGTAAAGAATTTTTTTTCCCCTTTAAAAGCAATTACGTGTTTGATTTTCTTGTTAAAACTCACAACAATCATATTGGAACTTGCATTGTCTATATCCGTTTGCTTTTTTTTGTAGGTCAAACTTTCACCAAATACTCCGATTAAAATATCATCCTTTAAATTTTTTTCTTTGTTCCTGTAGATGTAGCTAATTAGTTCTGGTGATCTTACCACATATTCTAGTGAAGAAAATATTTTGCTTGGTGATTGAAGACTGTGCAGAAACATTCTATTCATTCCAGCCTGCTGTGTGCTTTTATTTTTTTAAGAATAGCACATCTGTCAGCATTAAAACTCAATATTTGCTTTAATGTGTTTGTGACTTTTTGCATTTAAATGAAACCCTAAAGATTGAATTGTATTTAGATCCACCATCAGAAATCTGAGAAGCTATTTTTAGACTATGCTACATTTGAAACCCTTAAATGAATGACAATATATCCAGTCAATTGTTACAATATTATTGCTTTTAATATAGTTGTAAAAGAGATGTACAACAGCATTGTACATGCCTTACTTGTGATTTTCTTCTTGGATCTGTAATTCTAGGTGAGCATAGATCATGAAGTTAAAAATTCTCTACTGAGCTTTTAGCATTCAGAATTTGTTATGATCTAAGTCTATTTTCTTCACATTACTTCTTGATTTGCCCTTTATTGTCAGGGAGTACAGGGGAAAACTGGAAATGCTTCTCATGCTTTGTGGGATTAAATTGCATATAAATTCAGCTCTGAATTTCAGTCAGAGCCAAGTCCTGTCAAGCTTTATGAGGTTTGATGAAAGTGCATATTCCTAATTTGAACAAAACATACTGCATACTTAGTGCTTCTAAAGATAAGATGTGTGGTTTAATGCAGGGATGGGAAATGTTTGAGGGCTTGAAGTCTCATCCTCTAATTCTTCTGAGCAGAGGTAGGTAGGAGGAAGCATGATCAATACTTTTGAAGATGAGAATGAGAGATCTGTTGGGCACAAATTATCATCATTCCTGTAATTAGATCTGTTTGAATTCAGTTTGGCCATTTTGCTGCTGAATCTCAGTAGCCTGATCTTGGAATGCTGGGAGCAAGGTAGGAGCACATGTAGGCCATAGGCTAGGAGTAACCACCCTGGGCCCAGTGTTTTCCTTCCTTCCAAGTCATTACTTTTTAAATTCTAAATTCAGCCAGGGCAATCACAAACTAAAGTAAGAATGCTTTCTCCTGTCTAATGAAATAAGGAAAGGGTGATGTATGAGTCTGTCAGCTTCATTTCAGTTTTTTTAAATCCCTACTATTCTTTAAAATTAGTGGTGGATATAAACAAACTGTCTGTCAAGCTTGTTTACAATGTCGCCCTTTTTTGTTGAATCTGTGTTTGAGAATTGGCCAATCCTTCCACTGTGAGGCTGTTGTGACATCTGGGATTCCTGTATCATAAAGAATCATGCATGGTAAGCAAATGGAGATGTGGAGAGATAGATTTCTCCCTTCAGATTTTAAATTGAAAATCTATTGTCCTTGAAGCTTTAGTTTTGTATTATTCAGTCATAAATAGTGAAAATTTAGGATGTTATTCTAAATAATGAAAACAGATTTTTCATAATGATCTTTGTGATGCCTTCATTTGAAATATGACCCTGTATAGAGCTTATTTAGAATCATATAGAGCTAATCTAGTCACAGATATTGTTTCCCACCAGATGATTCTGTAAACTTTAGAAAGATCTAAACAGGCTCTGCAAAAGCCCATAACCCACATGTTGATGCCATCTTGAACATATTTTTGATTCCTTTCAATTTTTTCTTATTTTCATTCATCTTAAACATTGTGTGTGGGGTAGGAACTTCTTCATGGGTATCTTGTTTTGAAGTTTGAAGTTTATTTTTATTCTTCCCTTCTCCCCGAAGGGACCCAGCCATTTAAGAACAACAGTAAGAAAACAACAACAATAACAAAACATACAGGATGAAATTTAAAATAATTTAAATATATATAATAATTAATGGCTAAAAATTTAAAAAACAGGAATATAAATCCAATTTGTACCGG
>JANHFO010000977.1:219333-239583 GCA_032468095.1 Pareas carinatus
AACTCTTAATGCTTTTTTGGCAATGCTGTTACAGTGAGCTCTGGGGCTTAGATCTTTTGAGATGAGTACTCCTAGGTTCTTGACAGAGTGAGGGTTATCTTCAAGATTGTATCTACCCAGTTTATATTTAATGTTTTGATTATTTTTACCAATATGTAGGACAGAGCATTTGTTTGTAGAGATTTGAAGTTGATTATTGTTCAACCATTCATATATATATATTTGATTCTATTCAAAATATCCTCAGAATCTATAGGTAAACAGAAAGGTTTGAATTTGGACAGAAGTAGAATAGAAAATCAGCCAGGGTCTTCTCCAGGAAAGAGATCTGGAATCTGAGTGCCCTGTAAAAATGCCATTTTGTTGCGGGTGTGTACTATTCTGATCAACTATATTCCAAAAATGCTTCCTTTTTAGAAAGCAAAAACAGGATTTTCAAGTTTTAAGAGCTTTAACAAAATAGCCAAATTTTCTTGATAGGAAAACGTTACTGTGTTTAAATGTCTGGTGACAATTAAAATGATGCGTTACCCAAGAGAGTAATGATAGGGTTAATGTTTGAATTCCAAGGCAACCCTCCAAATATTGTTCAGGTCAACTAAAGTAGAACTATTATTTCAAGAGATTGGGTATGAATTATCTGTTATGGTTGCCCAAAGGTGGAAATTAACTACACATCTAAAGGCAGGAGAAAAGTGCTTGAAGGATTTGTTTAAAGCTCTTATAAGGACTTTTGGGAAACTTCAAAGAGCATCGTATGCCTCCAGACAGCATCATCTTTTCAGATTTATTTTATTTATTTATTTTATTAAACGTATATACCGCCCTTCTCTGCATAGGACCCAGGGTGGTATACAGCCAGATAAAAATACACAATATCAGTATCACCCTGATATGACTAGGATCTGCCCACTGCTGCTATGTCCCAAGAAGGATGTAATAGGCTAGGAATTAGGATAAATTAAGGGAAATCTGAGCCGTTCTCTTTTTAGAATGGCACAACACTTTTGACACCCAAGCTTATGACAATCAAACTAAAGTTTAGTTGAATTCATTTCTTACTCTACTGCGTGTACATATTAATTCATTCTCACAGAACCTTGGGCTCAACGCAGTTACTATATTTGTCTCACAATTTTCATATCACAACCTCTGCCAACTGCGGTCAGTATGGTCTTGATGCAAATTCCATCCTTACGTACTTGAGTCTCGACATCTGATGCAAGTTCATCAGTTTCAGTTTTTGCCTTATGACACCATGATGCATGGATCCTCCCTTGCCCCTTGCAGAAACTTATGAATATTTAATAGCCTGTCATAATAGGCATTATGCAGACATTAATCAGACTTGCAGCATGATTGTATCCATATTTAATCAGAAATAGATCCCATTGTTTAGGAAGGCCTAACAGATCTTATGAGAGAGCATATTTGAATTTTCTCAGATCTTTCAACTCCTAGCACCAACCAAGCTTGCATTTCCTTTCTAAGTTCGTTTGCTAATTTAGTTTCTCTTTTAGAATCAAGGGAATATTTTTAGTGTCCCAAAATGGAACAGACATATGCTCTGCAACAGGAATTTTCAACTCTTGGTCCACAGACTGGGGCCAGTTCACAGAGAGTTAGGAACTGGTCCGCTTTGCTGGAGGTAAGTGGAAGGCACAGCTTCCACCTCCAGGCATGTGGTGAGTCTGTAAGGGTCAAGGCAAGAAGACAATACTTGCGCAGTGCAAATGGTCCTTGCCGGCCTGCAGCTGGCTTTCCAGTTCTGGGCTCTGCGTCCTTCCTCCTCTTCTTCATCCTGCTCTTTCTGCTCCCTTTTCTTCCTCCTCTTTTTCTTTCTCACTTTTCTTCTCTCCCCCTCCTGGCACCCCAACACGGCTCACACTCCCTTCATCAGCAGCTCTCCAGGTTTGCAATCTAAGTGCACGCCAGCCTGACTTGCAACCGGGAACGTGCGAAACTGCCTTTCCTTAAGTGCTGCATCTCCAAGAGAATTGATCATTTGCATTTTTTCCCAAGCCGCTGAGCTTGTACAGTGCCAAGTTGGTTTGGTCTCTCTCTCTTTTTTTGGGGGGGGGGAACAGTTTTCTCAGCACTTTCTCAATGTGCTGGGTCTTTGGCTTGTTTTGCTGGAAGGCTGAGTTAGCATTGTCTCATCTCTTCTCCCCTCTTCCAGTGAAGATTTCTCTGTATCTTCTAATTTTTTTCCAGAGCAGAACAAGAAAACCTTTTCCCATGAAGGCTTTTCTGTCTTTATTCTATTCCCCTTCCCCTCCGGTCCATGGAAAAATTGTCTTACATGAAACGGGTCTCTGGTGCCAAAAAGGTTTGGGGACCACTGCTCTACAATATTGTATTATTTTCTTGATAGTCAACTATCTTGTTTAGCAATCATTTGAAGTTATATTATCGTTACATGGACTATTGCTTTTTCTGTAAAAGTTACTCACTTTCGGATTTTTCCAATTAAAATATTTAACAAATCCTTAATGTTTGTTTTTTAAACACAGTATTAATCTTACAACAGTTATTGGCTAATATAATCTATTTATCATAAAATTCTAGGGCACTGATTGTGACAAATGTTTTTAATGCTGTTAGCACAGGTGTATCATTGTACATTGTACACTTTACAATGAATATAATCAAGAGAATTACTGAAACTGTAACATAAATGAATTGTATTCTAGTGAAAAGCATGTTATTTATCAAGTAGCTTGGATTGCTTTAAGATTCAGGAAACTTCTCTAAAGAAAGAGTTTCTCTGTAGATTATGTGTATTTTTTCCTATTTGTACAGAGCTGAGAACGTATTGCATTTTCTGTTAACAGAAATTTTGTATATCTTTTAACACTAAATTTGGAGGTTATTTTACAATAATGCTCATAACGTCTGGTACTTAAGAATAATTTCTATGTTTATAGGACCCTTATAATTAGATTTAAAAAATGACTTTAAAAATTAATAATCCTTATTTCCAAGATGTAAACCACAGTAGAAGAGAGAGGTGATACTTAATAGTACCAAAGTCACAAAATGAACTAGGACAATTAACAAAATCACTTTCCCAATCCTCAATTAACTTAAGTCAGCTTAAGTCCTTGCCCAAAATAATTAAGACAGTAATTTACTAAATTCAAAAAAGGAAAAAGATCTAGATAACCAGATAATAACTTTGTCTATGAAAGTTGGAGTTACTATTATTTAAAGTATCTTGTCTAGAAATTCTAATGGGATTATTGACTGAGGGTAGTGAGAGTTCAAATAATGTTTTAGATACCACTAAAGAGTTAATCCAGTCTTAACATAGCTTTCAGTTTTGACTAGCATTAATGGAATGCCTTTTGCTTTTATGGAATCAAGATATCATCCCTCATTTGCCTTAAGGGGTTAGGAACCTATTCACTTTATTTTCCAACATACAGACATTATTTTTTAAGTACATGGCTTCATGACTTGTGTGAACAACATTAGAAGAGAGGAAACAGCCATTAATCAATGTTATTCGTTGTATAATTAAATCCATGACCTTTGACTTCAGATCATTAACTGCTGGACTCAGGGAAAGATTGCACCAGAACATCTGTTCATTGTCAATCTTCAAGCAGTTTTTATTTACAGATGATCTTAGCCTTTATCCAGTGCCAGACAAATACTTATCCTTGTAGCGAGAACTACTATTATATTGCCTAGCTAATACTGTCTTAACCTGAACACCAGACAAACAATGGACCTATCCTCCCCTGGTCTAATGTTGGGGTGATCAAAATCATGTTTGTTTACTCTTAGCATGCAATCTGTACTGATATCTCTATCTTCCACATTTTTTAAAATTAGTGCTCTGACTACTCAAAAATAAGTTCTTTTGCTGTTTGAATCCAAGTGAATATGAGTTCTTAACTGAATACAGTTCCTGATCTGTATCATACTGAACAGTGTATTCTCACTTTAAACTTTTCCTAAGGAAGGCTTGGGGAAAGGAGGCATGAATGGAATATACATTTCTACTTTTTGTCTGCATTTGGAGTTTTTTTTTCCTTGATTGCCCTAAAAATAGCACATGTGACATATAGCATTGCCTAAAGATTTAGCCCTTATCTTGACCCACAAGAACACCATGCATATGTTCTTCAACAATATCTCATCTAAAATATAGCCTTCATGGCTCCTGAATCTACTCTATGTTGACACCTAACACTTCATATTTATAGGAGTGGTATGTGAATGGAATAATTTGGACCCAGGATGATTGTAGAGGCACCATAAGAATGAAAAAAATACAGCATTATGATTTACTTGATAATATCTGAAGTCTGTGTGATTGCTATAAGTTAACAATTAATTGATGGCACATAATCAATATGATGTCTTAGAATAGAAGTGGACTTTATTAGGCAGTGGCATATAACAAATGCATGTATGCACTGATGCTGGAAACATTTCCTATTTTGTAAGAAGGATCTGTGGTTTGGTAATTTACATGCAGCTAGATTTTATAATGATATGAGCTTTGTTGTAACCATTTTCTGAATGTGTGACAATCTAAAAGTGGTTCAAGAAATGTCAGAATATATTGTAAATCAGTTTGATCTATTGTCTGCCCCATTCTTCATGATTCACATAAAGCTCTTAAGGAGGGCAGGTGTGCATGTTCAGATGAATGTACTTAGATACATGCCTACGTTTGGGAATTCTGTTTAATTAAGATTTTTAATTGCTTAAAGGTTTATAAATCTCCTACAGACTTCCACAGGAAATGTGTACAGATTGAAGTGCAACAGCTGAGGACAGAGCTAATATCTGCATCCATGCCTATTTCTTTATTGCCTCTTGCTCACATTTCCATTCTTAACGATCACTTTTTCAGCCTAAAATTTGAAAATTGACAAAAGCAGGTTTCTTACCCCTGCTGTAAAACCATGAGCCCACAAGCCTTTAAACTTAATTACTCAAACAACGGTCAGATTTGTTCAGCTATTTAGAGGATTCTCACATGACCTCAAATATCCATCTCTACTTCATAGGGTTCAAAATGAAGCAGCAGAAATTGTATGTTAGATCTTTGAAATAGTCTAAACTATTAATAAGTCACAATGACTAAAAAAAAAGGACACAAGAAGCTCTGTCCAAATGCTGAGTCTTTTATTTAGAAGCTTAGGAATTGATTCTTGTAACAGTATAGACAGACATATACCTTCAACAGAAAACTCCCAGACAACTAAATAGCAATCCTGGGATAATGTTGAATAATGATTTTTTTCAGTTTTTGTTAGCAAGACCACTAGTGAGAATCCAGTGAGTTTCCTAGGCACTGAGATCCCTTGACGATCAAGGAGAGTCTTCATCTGAATACTTCTGTAATCAGGCAAATCTCCTTTTAGCTTATGGTTTGACCATTATACCTGGTCTTACCTATTTTGGTGCATTATGTCCTTCATAGCCTTGTGTTTTTACACGCACGTACACATACGTATACACACATATACTCCTGTCATCATGCCTAATTGCGTTCGAAGCAAGCAAGGATAGCTTCAAGACAGAGGCTGAAAACTGGAAAGGTCAGCCAGATTAAAGCAGTTGATTGAAAACCTCAACATAAAGACGTCACAGAGAAAAGAGTGCTGCTATATTGCACTTGGATACAAGCAAATGAGTCATCAAGTGATGCTCTTCTTGTAGGACATGGAATTGGAAGGGAGAAACCATTGGCTGAATTGTACACCAATCATTGTTGTAACTAGGGAACGCTTCAGCCTTTTTTTCTCCCTTAATGCTTGGCAGAAATGAATTTCTAAAAAAACACCATAGTTTGGGTTTGCTTGTGTACATCTTTTCTGTGCAGAGTATTTGTGTCTCATGATAACAATTCTTTGCTTCAGCTTCATTCATTTGCGCAATAATTACTTCACACTGTTTTCATTCTTCTTCATTTAGTATCTGTAATTGCTACTTCATATTCTCCCTGATGCTGTAAGTAAAGGAATGTATTAGTGATTAACCAGCTCAGTAAATTCCTCAGGAGTACTAGGAATTACAACTACAACCCCAACCATCCCCTGTTAGTAAAAGATAATATATTTATAAGACTGCAGGTTAGAAAAGAAAGGATACCAAAGCAGAATTTTTGAACTTGTAACTAAGGAATTACCTAAAATATCTTTTTTAATATAGTAAATTTGAATAAAATCAAGAATCAAAGAAAGAATTAGTCAAAATTATGTTATTTTTAGGAAAACAGAAATTTGTATATAGGTGTCTTCAAGAAATTTTAATTCTTTATCGTGTTTGAAAAAAACCTGTTAATGTTTGTTAAATTGTTCGTGTTATTATTTGAGGTGTTTAGGATACATTTCTAGGTGCATTATGTTTTATCATTTTTCTGACATTTTACAACTTAAAGTTCTTTTTTTATAAATGGGTTTGTAAGATTTGGCTACTGGGCTGTAGAGAAATGTAATGAAATAATAAAAGGCATCTATGCACTGGTGTTTAATGGGTTGTACCATGGTAAACAAATCGGGAAATGTAGAACAAGGCAGAATTATATCCTCTTTTCATTAAAAGGCTACAGACAATAAATGCAGAGATTGAGCTGAGAAAGAACAAAAAGTTGTGGTGGTTACTGGAAAAATAAAATTAAATATAAGAACACTCAATAGGTCAAAAATTAAAGAAGAAATTCAGAACAAATCTGTGTACGTCTTTAAACATAAATCCAAAATGGAATACAGTGTGAGCACCCTGCTTCATCCTAAATGGTCAAGTGGTAACTGTGACCCTAAATACTTTTGTCTAGCTGTCTGTATACCAGGTATAATTAAACATTATAAGATGAACACTATTCAGCCACCTCATGTGGTGCCGAATGTTGGAGCCAGCCTTTTGGTTGGGCGCACAGGTTGCCAACTAGCATTACTATTCAAAGTATTATTTACGTTTAATTCCTCCACAGAAATATATCAATCTACTCTTCCCACGTGAATCTACTTATCTTTGAAGGCAAGTGAAAGTGGCTTTCTTAGCTGTTGCAGATAGGCAGATGTGGGTTTTCTCTCTGGTAGTGCCTCTTGGGTAAGAAATTCTGTTCTAAGTATTTAGATGAGATATTTGGTTGGTATTCCATCTGCCCTAAAAGTCTTATGTTTCCTTTAGCAATATTTTAAATTTGGCATCACTTGAAGGCTAAACAAGAATAAACAACCATTTGTTGTCCTAATAGTTTGTTCTTTTGAAAACTTAATATCCAATGGAAGAAAGAATGTGTCACCTAGTGCAGGGTCCCCCAATCTTTTGGGCACCAGGGACCAGTTCCGTGGAGAAATACTTTTCTGTGGACCAGGGGTGGTCTGGTTTTGCGAACTACTTGCATCCTATGAATGAGGCTTGGCTTGTTTGCTGGCATACCGTACTGATCCACGGACTGGGGGTTGGGAACCCCTGACCTAGTGGTGAATTTTTCCCCCTCCTCCCCTCCCCTCCTCTCTTTCTTTTTCCTTTGTGTTATCCAGGTTGGCTGGAGTATATATATATATATATTTGAAGAAAGCTCAATATATTGTAGGGTATAGTCAAAAACATATGTTACAGCTTTCATGTGCTTCTATCTCAAAGGGTAAGAAACTATGAAACCATACTGCTGCTTTTTGGCATCTATGATGTGGAGGGGAGCAGTGCCAGGGTGTCAGATTACCTATTGGGTGACAACTTAATTATTTTCTTATTTCCTTTTTGGATATTTGCCATCATTTTACTTCTAAACTCTTGATTTTAGTTACATAGACCTTTTTTTCCTACCTTCATTAACCTATTGACCTATTCAGTTTTGTTAACAACTTTGAGCATATTCATTGCATGGGGCGGGGGTGGGGGGATGGAAACAAGCCTAATTACAACACCTAGTATCACCTCTTGCAACAAAACTGTATTCAGTCATGCAAGTGGATCTACCGTTGGTGGCATTGTTCAGCCAGAGTTCCAAGCAGATTCATGCTCACCTTTTGTTTGCTTTGTAGTGGAACATTCACTAGTCTTCCTCCATTTTTATGCATTGTGTGCTCCAGCCAGGCTCCATTATTAATTAGGTGTCTGTTGTGGGCTACAGCAGCAAAAAACAAGAAAGTACTTTGGTATGATAAAGACAAAAACTGTCGGAGTTTCATAAGTGCTAACATTTCCAGAGCATGAATGCTGATTTTGTCAATGCATCAACTGACATTGAACATTGTGTATGTAAAAGAAGCACAAAGCAAAAGGAGAAAACAGATCACCATTTGTTTTAAAAAGGGACTACAGTTGTGTTGACTGAGAGACATCTTTTCCTGGTATTAATAAAGGTTTTTATTGGGATATGTTGCCATTTGAGCATGTGAGCTTTTTTTCTTTTTAATTCAAGCTGGAAGGAGGCTAACAAATATGTTAATTATGACATTTTAAACTTTAGCAGTATACTGTGAATATACACATAAAATCCTGCTCCATATTGCTTGGTGTCAATCCCCAAAAGTCATGTTAGCAGAAAGGCACTGAAGTTAAATTGTTCTACTACCACCCAACTCCCTTCAATTCACAGGAATGCTTTCTACTACGTTTCTTAATTTTGCTTTTATTTGAGTCCTCGATGCTCTCTGTGCTTGATTGTTTGCTTGTAGATGTTTTATTATCCAATTTGGTAACGTCATCAGTGCTTTTGAGTCTGGGGTTTGCTCCATGGTTATATATAGTGGCTTGCCCTGCCGGTATTGTTTGGGATGTGGTTTTGGCCTTGGTAATCCCTTGATTAGATTATCATTCTCTGCTTGGTTATTTGTCCAGTGTTAATTCCTGCTTATCTGGGTATTGACTGCTAAAGAGGATATATTCCAGTATTCTTACCTTTTTTATTGTTTCCTGTGAATGGTGTGTAAATATGGTTTATCGCTTTTTGTCTATTGATGGCTGATTTGTTTGAATACCAAGCTTTCAAGAATTTTGGATTTAGCTTGGTCTAGGACGCTCACAGTTTCCCAGATGAAACTATGGTTGAGTCTATCCATGTGTTGTGAGACCAATGGGGTTTCTTTCTTTCTTCTGCTTGCTAGCTGATGTTCATGGATCGCCCTGCACGTTTTGCTTTTATTTTCAAATATGCATTACCGAGCTGCTTCCAGTCATCAGATTTATTTTCCAAGAATGCTTGCAAATTTGTATGTGGGATGCAAAGAAGTCCTGTGGAAAAGTTTATTGGACAAATGCCATTGCTTTGGGCACAAGGAACTTAGTGGCCAGCATATTAATCTTAATCGTCTGTATGATGCCTATAAGAGCTGATGAAATTTAGAAATGATGCTAAAATGAAATGTGATACAATGAATGTGCTACCTCTGCTTATCATTGCTCAGACTAATTGGCCATCTATAACTAATTTTTTGAGGGTGTAGATAAGCAGAAACAGATCAAGGAGTTGGTTGACTATGCAGCTCAGGCTGTCCTTTTTTAACCAAAGTTATATAAGGGTATTTATCAGGTGAAGAGATCATTTCTTGTTCAATGAATAAGACAGAAGACTTCGTTGCTCCCAGTTTGACTGGCAAATAGATGCACGCGCACACACATATACGCACAGCAGAGTTTTTCTGCATATGGTTGCTTCCTGTTATACAGATGGCTGTCTGTGCTGCAACTGGCCATTCTGCTTATTTTTGGAACAAGAGGAGGAAGTGTTTACAGTTGTCCAGTAACGGTTGCACATCTTTATAACCAGAGTCCTAGAAATCCCCATCAGTCAGTTTATGATACTGAAAACAATGGGTATTGTAAAACATGTGCATGCATGAATGAACCAAACAACAGCTGGAGTGTGTGTTTTTGGAAGCAGGGTATAAGGAAAATGAGAATTGGTTATAATAACAAACCTTAATAACAAAATCCTTTCTTCTCCTGCAGGGGGTGGAGGAAAGCGCAAAGGTAAAAGCAAAAAATGGAAGGAAATCCTGAAGTTTCCTCATATCAGCCAGTGTGAAGATCTTCGAAGAACAATAGGTACAAACTTAACCTTTGTTTGACTTCCCCCTGCAAATATTTGGTTTGAGATTCTTTCTTATAACAAAATAAAACAGTGTTTGCTTTTTAATATGGAAAATATTACTAACTCAGCCCAAAACTGTATCTGTCAAAATGAACTTTTAAATTTTTTAATATCATTACCATTAACAGTAATCTAAAAATATTTGGTGATGTGTACTGATAGGTATGTGTCAAATCTCCTGCCTCTGGTTTGGAGGATTAATTTCCAAAAAAATCTACTGCATCATTCCCAGAATGACAGGATTATCATATTCTAGGAGAGTTCCTGAAATAGATTTTATAGATATAGTTACATGTTACTCTTTCAAAGAATTAAGGACAACATTGGATGACCTGGGATAATCTGGTTTGGGCATGCGTGCCATTCATACACAAATTGTTGAGCTAGCACACTCGAATTAGTATGTGCAAGCTGTTTACACGAGAAAGGTGTACATAGAAGAGCTGCTTTTTCTGGGATTTTAGATAAAACAGGACAGTCTGTCTCTGAACTGGATATTTTCTCAGCAGTTGAGTTTCTACTTTCATTTACACACATATAACTGAAATTCTGGACAGTAGGATAATCTATCTATCTACATTGCTCATTGGGAATAGATGCCACAGTGTTTGAGGTGTTTGAACAGTAGGATCTATAGCAACATCAAACTGCTTTTATCAACTTTAAAAAGCAGGCTTGTGCTTTTGGGCATATCTTGCCAAGCCCCGAGAGACGCTTCCCTCCCACTGAAGGGAGGAAAATTGTAGTCAAGGTAGCCACTGTTAACCTCTACTCCCATTGCTAGGAGTCAGATGCCTTGCAGTTGTTGTCACACAGAGTTAGGAGGTAGTAGAATTCTCTTGAATATGGAAGAACAAAAGTGTTTCTAAAATATGGCAGACAAGATCCAGATGGACATTCCAACCTTATCTCCTAAGTGAATCACTATTCCAACCATTAAGGAGTTTGTGAAAAAGAGGATCAAATCACTTCCAGAGACGCTGCTTTAATGTATTTCCTAATACATGGGAAATAGTCTTCAATATTTTAACTCCTTTTTCCTTGCATTAAATCTTGTTTCTGAGACTCATGTAAGAATCTCACACATAATGTACCTCATTTATTGTCATCTACTGCTGTTTGGGCCTTGATCAGGAAATGACTAAGAAGAGCGAACATATTCGCCAGTTTTATTGAGTTAGCAATCAGCAACCCCATGCTATCCCTGGTGGACTCCCATCTAAAGCCATGTAAAAGGTCTGTTTGGAGATGTAGAAAAATGGTTGCAGATCTGTGCTGACCAAAATGGTTGCAGATCTGTGCTATGATTGATTGGTGATGGGGTACAATTGAGAACAATATTTTAATCCTCTTAAGGAACCCATCATCAACATAAGAATACAAGATGGTCCACCCTCAATATATAGCCCTAATTGAGGGGGAACCCAAAAGAGAATGCTGGACTGTGGCTATGATGTGGCTTGAGAAGGGAGTACCAGAAATCCCTGCTGGGATGCTCTAAACTGGGAATTTTGGAGATCATCAGGGGAGGTCAAGAGAATAAGGAATCAATTTCCAGTATGATAGGGGGAGAGAAACGTAACAGGATTATATTTTAGTAGCAATCCTAGGAAATGGGGATCAGCAACTTGGTGCCCTTCTTTCAGTTCAGCAACCTTCTTTGTAGGTCATGGATCACATCTTCAACATAAGCAGCATAAGTATCTTTTCCTTGGGGGCATTCACTCTTGAGAGTTTCTACCTCTAGAGGTTTACCCAGCCCCTTCCTCGTGACATTTTGAAAAGCAGTCAGAATTGCCTTTCTACCAAGTTTTTAAATCTAAGTAATTGCTTAGGTGTTCATCTTGGGGGAAGAGATTGGACTTTGTACATTGTTTTGTTTCATATTTTTAATTCTTCTGTATTTCACCCACAATATTTGATTGCAGCTATAAAAATGTAGGAAATATATAAATAAGTCTACAGATTGCCACATAACTGCCATCCTCCCATGCTTTATTTTTGATCACCAATGAAAGGGTGGAGCTTATAGAAAGTGTAAATATTGGAACTGTTACTATGTACTAATGGCTGGCATTACTCCAAATAGTTTATCAAGAAATATAATCATTTATATAGTGATACCCATAATGGGTTGGACTAAGATTTAGATATGCAACTAAACACATGAGATACGACTAACGTTCCACTCAATATATCCAGAGATGTATTTAAAATAAGGTTACATGTAATTGCTCTTCTGGATGGAATAAATTAGAAATGATTTTAGATTTGGTAGGGCACATGCACTATACACACACACACACATACACACACACACACACACACATAGAAAACACATAGAAAACACAGAATGCAGCAAGAAAGTAATAGGCAAAAGATGTTAAAGACATGACATGTGCAGAAACTGTAGTCATATCTTACAGCAACACCATTCAGGCCATCTTTCTATCTTTGCAAATTGCTTCTACATTTCCATAAATCATTTCATACATTGTGGTATTTGTTTGTTTTTGATTGATTGCTGTCTCTTTTGAGGATATCATCAGTTCCATCAAATCACAGTAGTCTTGGTTCTGCCAGAAAGGGAATTGTCATCTACTAACTCCTTCATAATTTGTTTTGCAGTTTGCTTTCTGTTCATTGTCTCCACCTGATAAATTACCTCAGAGTTGTTCTTGGTCAGGTCACTACTTTTATCACTGAGAAAATAATTTCAATTAGCATTGTTAGTAATCATGCATGAATATCCTAACTTTTACTAATTGAAATAAAACAGTAAACAAACCCCTGCTTTGATGTTTATGAACATCATTATGTTTGTGAAACATTCAGAAAGACATATGGCCTGCATTAAAAGAATTTTTCTACCTGTTATTGAAAGACATCTTGTATTAGCAGAAATTAAGTTCTTGTGGTTGGTTTTTGAGTACATTAACACCATGAACCCATAAGGAAATGCAAATTTAATGTCAATGAGATGATGAAAGATAATTCTAATTTTATTTCTAAATATGGCTGATTGTGTTGCTACCATCATGGGATGGGGGTGGGGTTTTGGCAGGGATTAAACTGAATTTTTAATGTTGTACATCGCTCAGAGTCACCGTGTGTGAGTTGAGCAGCTATATAAATCTGTTTAATAAATAAATAAATAAATCCGATACCATTAAAAAAAATCTTCTCTGACTTTCATAAAAATATCTTAAAGTCAGTCACTGGCTAGTACCATTGACTAATACTATAGTGGAAACAGGTTTATAGAACTACGTAGGTCTATAGTCTGCTTCTTTCATTGCATTTCTCCTCCCCCATCCAATAAAGGCACTTGTCTCATCTTGTAGCAGTTGTGATGTATGCAAAGTCTTCTAATCCTTGATGTTTGTGGGAAGCCCTGATTGCCTGCTAGTGTCCTTCAGAGCGGGAGCAGTCATTTTGCAGCTGTCCTGAGAAATCTTTGGGGAAAGAAGGCATCTTTTCAGAACATTCCAGAATTTTATATGTGTTGCATTTTATTTTGACTTGCTGATCTCACTCCAAAAGTAGCATTGCTGGCTCTGCTCTGCTCACATCTTAAGTGTTTCAAACTTAAGATTTATAACTCACAGTACTCACCAAGAAAAGTCTGTACGTCACAAGAATTGGCACCTGATTAATGACTTCTAGTCAGAGATATAAGGCATTCACTTTGAAATATGTTTCTGGGTGGATGTGGGCAGTAAGAAATTAAATGAATTTTGATTTTCTTACAGGCAGAAGCAAAGCATAATAATATAAATTTATTTCTCTCGAGTTATAGCTTCCCATCTCATCAGAAGCAGTCATCTTTTTCTTAGAAATCACACTTTGACCCAAAAATAGTTCATCAGTTCCTCAATCTTTGCAATTCTAGCAAAATTTCACAGCAACTTCTTAATATTTTAAAATATCTGTTATTGAATAGCAATTTTCATACTACTTGAAACAGAGTTTAGCTATCACTGAATGTTATTATTTAGCTATTCTTGGATCTCTTCCTTTAAAATCTTGGAATCTGAAATTAATTTTCTTTGAGTGCTCTTAGAGTTGGATGATATGTGATGTATTTTCTGCCATTGAAGCTTTGGATGGACTGCAGTGGAAACAATCAAGAGGATGATTGCTTCATATCACCACAGAAAATATGCAGAAAACATAGTTAAGGGAACCTGAAACTGAAAAAAGGACAATGCCTGAACATCATAGCTTCTAGGACTTTTTAGGGGTCACAGAGGAAATGAGTCCAAATGATTTCACTCCTCATTTTTTAAATATAATTTATTTCACAAAGCTTAATCCGTCGAGGACTATCTTGGCAGCAGCAAACTAGAGGTTGTTGCTTTTTCAAAAGGAGATGCAAATCTCCCATTTGATATAGAATTAGATCATCTGTGTTTGACATGTTTGTGCAATCAAAGCCCAGCACTACTACCATTGCGTTACATATTTGGTTTCATTTCTGTTTGAAAGTCATAAACTTTCCTTCAGTAAATTCCCAGGCACATGTTATTTAAATATAATTATGTCTGCTGAATTTGTTCCAAAATACATTATAATCACAAGGTAGGAAACATCCTTTTAAGACAGAGTTTTATTTATTTATTTGATGTCTTGCTACTTTTAATTTGGTTGAAGACCAGCGCAAAGCAAATAACATAACAATCATTCCAGCATAAAAGTAAAATATTGTATTAATAAATATTTGGATGGAATTACAAAATATATAAAGTATGAAGCTAAGGAAAAAGCCCTATAAAATATGTTGCGAAGCCTGAATGCTGCAAATAGTTAAGCTAAATAACTATAAATACATAAGAAATATTGAAGACTATATCCCATTATAGCAGTTTATCCTGACTTGTGAACTTAATACATTTTGTAATTCTACTAGGATTTGATTTGAGATAAGTATAATTATAATCCAACCAACTCAAAGAAATATAATAGCAAGGTAAAGTATAATGACACCAGAGTGATCTGTGTTTGTTTTAGGGGAGAAAAAAGAAAAGAAAGGATTTTGAGATATATTGACTAATGGTAATCTAGACAAGGCCCTTCACAGGGCGGTATATAAATCTAAATAAATTAAATACCTTACTGCGCTCAGTCATAGCCCAGATACAGACCCAGGCTACACAATATCTATATTTGAAAAGAATAGAAAGTTGGCAATTAGGCATTTCAGGGTCTATCACAATCTTAATGGATAATACAACCATTAACAGTAATGTTTCAGATGTAAAGACTGTATATTTGTGCACTGTGCTCAGAGGATTTGTAGCAAATAATTAATTGAACTGTCATTCAATTAAGTTTGTATCTATTATTTTATTCAGAAAATTATGGAAGATTTGCTTGTTTTATCAGGTCTTAGGGACAGGGTAATTATGCAAAGGCTCTTTTTGTCCCGCTTCATTTTGTTCTGGTTTACTTTGATGTGATTTGTATTTGTATTTTGCTGTTCTGTTCTGTTATATTCTTTTTATATGTTGACTTTAATTATAAGCCACCCAGAGTCATTTGGGAGTCAGGTTGCCTAATAAACAATTTATCAAATATAATAATAAAGGTCAACTTAAGTAAATAAACAAGGACCAACTTAAAAATAGCAAAGGCAAAAAAGAAAGACATGGTCTCCATATATGTCTTTCTGCTATTATTAGTAGCTTCTTCAGGAAAGATTTGCACTGGGAGATCTGTCACCCCACTATGTAGATCAGATGAGAAAATCAACTCCACAAGAAGATAGAACTATACCTTTTTAAAGACAGGCTATACTAACTGAATCTTAAGTGTGCTTGACTACTCTTCTTCTTCTACCTGTAATTTAGGGAGAAGTCTACCTAAGCTGCTTTTGAATATTATCTTATTCCCTGGATTTCCCAGGTTTCAGCCCTCTGATAGTTTTTGTGTATTTATGTCAAGATCACCTATCTTACTCTTTATAAAATCTATTTTGCTGTCTTTCCAGATTGTGTCCCTGTATCTCGTTTCCTTTGGGAGGTTCCATAACCAATTTGGTGGTCCTAATATTTATTTGAAGGACATAAAAACAGCAGCGATTAGAAAAATGTCTTGAGATTCTCAGTCATCCAGGTCATGGTGTCCCAAAGCTCCTATTTCAAATGGCAATTGGACTTTATTTTTCTTAAAACAAAGAAAAACAAAGTCCAGTTGCCTTTTGAAAAAGTACCTTTGGGACAGTGATGAAAGTTGCTTTTTCAATGTGGGTTAATTTAGATTTCTAGATGAAAATATTATCCAGTCCTGGAGGGGTTATTCACTTTGGCTGTTATGGGATATAGTGAGGAGGAAGGGTACATTTCAGAGGAGTAAGAAGAAACTTAGCCCAGATATTAGGTGTGAGGGAAAGAGAATGAGGGCAGTCCCTCCCTAATAAGTTCACAGAGTATAATATAGATGGAGACTGTAGTATCCTCAGTCTGGCAAGATTTTGTCTATAGGTATGAAACAATAGAGAAGTCACCTTGGAAGAATTGCCATGTTTCGTTCTTGGATTTGGGCCTGACATTGACTTAAAGATCATTTCATTTTGTGTAAGTAAACCTCTGCTCAGTTATGTCTTGAATCCTGGCCCCTGGCCTTCTTTTCTGGTAGTACCACAAGATCTTGAATCACTTAATAGTTATTGGACCGCAAAGACTTTCTTCTTTGTGGCCTCAGTTTATTTCTGTCCATCTCCGGTCCTGCAGATGTTGAATCATAACCTGGTAAGCAATATTGCTTTCTCCCCCCCCCACACACACACTTCTATTCAATTGTGTCCAATTTTCAGAAACTGTCTGAACAAGTCCCTACAATTTTTGGGCAAAGTTTTTAGAAGGGACTTACTATTGCTTCCTTCCTAGGGCTGAAAAAAAGTTGGCTTTGTGCCTAAAGTGGGACTTTGGTTTCTAGCTTGATGCTTTAACCGCTACACCAAACTGGCTCTCAATAATGTAATAAAGTGACATAAATACACCATTATATAACTCAAGTGTTCTCTCTGGCACAGTACATTTTGTGACATGTACCCAAGTGCTTCTGTTAGTTGAAATTGGGGCAAAAAATACTTTTATATATGTTATTTGGTTTTATTTGCTGGGGGTTATCTAGAAAGACTCTGAGCTGTTAAATGGTCAACAACATTTTCAACAATTATTTCTTTTTCCTCCCACTGGTGCAAAAATACAACAAAAAATCATTGGTTAACCAATAGAAAGAAGCCAAAACTAACATCCACGCACATCCAAATCAGAAAAATAGTAAACAAAATAAAAGTATCACATATACTTATATAAAAATATAAATAATAAATAAATAATAAATAAATAGTTATGTGGGTCTACAATCACCCGGCTGAGGGCCTGCTGGAAGAGCCAGGTTTTTCAAGCTTTCCCAAAAGATAGGAAAGTCAGGCCTGGACCAACTTTGGTGGATGTAGTATATTCTTGCTACTTGGAGATGCATGTGCAAATCCTTTTACTTTCTATGCACAGCATTGGAGGCCACAGATGTCTAAAATCACACAATCTCCACATGCACACAATCTACTCCCCCTCACACATCCTATAAACATTTCCCTTCACATAAATAATAATGCAAGCAAAAAAGTCTAGGGTTGGTAAGGTGTGCTGCCTGTTGACCCCTAGGTCAAATGACCTCTTTGACATTTGGGTAAACAAAGAAAAACTCCCCGCTAATGAAATATCTCTGTGCTTTTCCACCACCCACTGTCCTATCCCCAACAGATTTTGATCTAGGTTCTTGTCAACCTTGAACAAGATACAGCTGGATATGAGAAGCTTCACAAATTCCTTGGTGGAGCTCTTCCTGTTACAAAGTCAACTTAATAAGTCAATGAAATGTTTAACTGTATACCAGATATAGACAACAAAATGTTCAATGACTTCCCTCCCTCCCTCCCTCTCTCTTTCTCCCATTTCATTTCTGGATTTTTCTGCTGTTACGTATCATTATACCTTGGCTTGGAAAGGACCACACCTAGAGGAGAGTTTGTAATCCCATTCCCATTAAAGCCAACATGGTATTGAGGTTTTTCTATTTCGTATAATTAGGGGGTTGGTTGCCAATTAAATTTGCCAAATAACTTCACAAATTTCTTTTCAAGGGACAAAACATCCTTTAAGTTAAGGTTTAAAAATCTAAAATAATTCATACTATATGATTCAATAATGCATTTACTGTTGAGGGTCTTTTTAACTGTGAGAAAAATCGCACATCATTTAAAATAGAAATGGTATATTGCAAGATGCATTACTTAAATCTAAACAATTTCTGAATGTGTGCAATAGCTGAAAGTGGTACACTCAAACATTGATTACAAGTACAAAGTTGGGATTTTGGTAAGTACTATTATGGAACATTGAAAAGAAAGCTTCATGTCAAGGACTTTGGGGTTAAGCTTTAATTAGAAATGCATTCCTGAAAGAGACATATCTCGATAGAGATTATCAGAAAGTTAACTGGCAAAAAGAACTGGAAGCAAGCTATCTTTTGATGTTGTTCTTTGTTTTTGCATTTGAACTACTGGATGCTTCCAGATGTAGACATGCGGTGCTTCAGTCAAAGAACATTGCTCAACTATTTTGATCCTTTTCATAGTAAGAAAACAAATGGAAGAAGCAGTAGAAAAACATGAGAGAATGGGACTACAATATGGAAATATCTGAATCCTTGTTGTTATTATCAGACTGAGACTTACATTTCCTTCAAGACACAAAGCAGTGTGCAAAACTTTGCCTTCTTCCATTTTCTCTCATCACAACAGCTACGTGAGTCAGTTTGGATTGAGAGAAAACAATTGGCCAAAAATCAGTTTGCACGGCCAAGGGGAGACCAGAATCTTCTCCAATGCAAGTCCAACACAATAACCACTGTGTTCCAAAGAAAGAATGAGGGGTCAAACCAAGAATGAGGGGTCAAAGAGGCCCTCTGTGTTAAAACTGAACAACCCTCTCTCAACAGAGGGGGAGAGACACAACAGCACCTATGTTTTGGCTACAACCCAGTTCTTTCAGCAGTTCCAAGAAGGCTCCACACCCATTTGCACTCTGATTCAGGTGATCCTGAAGATACAGATAAATACTGACCTTCAGAGTGCTAACAATCAAATGACTCTTTCTATTCATCACTATTCACTCAGAGCTGAAGATGCTTCTTGAATGAGAAATGAAACATTTTCAAAAGAAAAAAGCTCAAGAAAGTCTAGTTGCCTTTTGAAAAGCACCTTTGGGACTACCATGAGCTGGATGATTGAGAATCTCCATAGGCATTTAACTACTGCATCAGTGCATATATAATAACGTCAAAGGGAACTTTTCCCTCTTGGAAATGATTTGGGGGAATTTATTTGCCAGTGTTTTCAACACATTGTGTACTAAACAATATGCATATTTTATAAATATATTGTAGTCCTTCGGGAGAAGGGCGGTATATAAATCTAAATAAATAAATAAATAATTCACATCGCACTTCCCAGCAATGATCCCAAACTAGTTTTTACAAAACTGCAAACTGGATATGATGCAACTGAGTCATTATAAGATTTTAGTTAGAAAATAGACTGAAAATTAATTCCAGTGGGAAACCAAATATTCTTAGAGTTACAAGATAAGTGGATAAATTTTGTAAAATTTAATATGCATTTTAGTATACAGAACCATCACATAGGACTGACAGCAAAGCATCTTCATGTAGAGAAATGCAGAGATAGCCTTGAAAAAGAATGCTAAAGACAACTTGCTCCTGAAAAAGAAGGGAGCCTGAGGAACAGATTTCATCACCACCACATGTTCTGTTCTAGTTGGTATAAAAGAGAGCAGAGAAAAATGCCAGCAGACTTTCAATATTCTTTTTATTATACCCTATGACAGTGATGGTCCCAACTGCAACCCAAAAACCACTCATTTATCACAAAGTGCCAACACAGCAACAGCCCCCCATGGATATTGGCGCCCCTCTGCCCCCCCTGTGCCCATTGACGAACCCCCACTCCCCTGCAGCCATTGGCATGCCCTGTACCTCCACACCCCGCCCACGTGCTACCCGAGCTCAGTACAGACCTTCAAGTTAATAATAATAATAATAATAATAATAATAATAATAATAATAATAATAATAATAATAATAATAATAATAATAAT
>JANHFO010000977.1:239683-249794 GCA_032468095.1 Pareas carinatus
TAATGGCAGATGGCAGTCAGCAGAAATAGCCTGCAGTGCTGCTTTTAACCACTGCACCATCCTGGCTCTTATGCCACCAGGCTTGATATTCTGGACCTAGAAAGCCTAGAGCTACGCCACCTAAGGTCTGACCTAAGCTTAGTACACAAAAATCATCTGTTACAATGTTCTACCTATCAATGATTACTTCAGTTTCAACCACAATAATACACGGGTTAATAACAGATACGAACTCAAAGTAAAAACCGCTCCAGACTCAATTGCAGAAAATATGACTTTAGTAACAGTGGTCAGTGGCTGGAACTCATTGCCTGACATTGTTGTTACATCCCCAAACCGCCAAATCTTTAACCTTAAACTAGCTACCGTGGACCTCACTCCATACATAAGAGGTCTATAAGGGGGCGTCCCTGTCCTACTGTCCCCATTTATTCGTGCTCATTTATTATTTGCATATGCTTATATCTGTCTGTAACTACATGTTTATATAGTATGTTCCTACTTATACTTGTTTTTCTCATATATACTTGACTAAATAAATAAACTTAAACTTAAACTCATCCTTATTTTGAAAACAAAGGTAGGCATTTTAAATAAAGACAAGGTTAAGTTCTAAAAAGGTAGACCTGACTGTTTTAGAAACATTAAAGGAGCAATTTAAAAAAAGTATTGGTTAGAAAGTATTCTCTTATGATGATTGTAGTTACAACCTTTGATAAATATGAAGGGAACTTCATTAGTAGCATTCCTTTTCAAAAGCTGTCATTACTCAAAATAGTGATCTTAATATATGATCAGCTCACTAATATAATGTATGATCTTGAAGTAAAAGTTTGATCAACTTCAAAATTGAATTTTTTTATTCTGCTGTAGCTTTGTGCTACATAAGTAAGCATTAGAGAACTCAAAGTGATTCTATTCTGAGTAGATGATTATCAAATTATATTGAATTACCTATTGAAGTAAATTATATATTAAAATAAACTGTGAACTATTATTAGTTTGACTTGAATGGCAAAGATATTATGCAGATATTATTATTGCTAGTTCTCATACAGGTATCTCAATGCCTTAGTTTAGACATTTAATATAACATTTCACTTCATACATAAAATTGTTCAACTTTTAGGATATAGTTTGCTTTTTGCTGCTCAAGTGTTAGTAACACAGATTTTGCATCCAATTTCCTGTCTAAATATTAGAAAGTCAAGTCATGTTAAATTCAGTTAATACATAGTACTATTCTAGTTTTATTCATACATATTTTATTAATTAATTGTAGCAGGTAATTTTTTTCTCCAGTAAGACTAACAACAACTTGTGTTTTGACCCGAAATTTATGCACCTTTAAATAAATATAGAGGCAGTATAGCTGAATCAAATCTGATTTTGTAGGATTGGTAATACAGAGGGGGCTGGTAGATGAGCTGTTGTAGCTACCAGCATTTTACCGAGCTGCATCATATAGGAGAACAAAAAAGATGTATCAGCAGCATCCTCATCATCCATCACAATAGATGAAGTAATTAGCTGCATGTGGAATATTGATCTCTCTTCTATTCTACAACAAAGTAGTAAAGTGCTAGAAACTGCAGCTGTTATAAGAAAATCAAGTTGTAAAGGAAAGAAGTTATATATAAACAAAACTGTGTGCTAAAAATACAAATATCTTTAACATATTAAAATAATACATTTTTAGAAACACAGATTGACTAAATTTGAATGTTTTCACACAATATTTTGGACTTACACACATATTTTATTTCACTGTTTTGGATCAATTTTATTTAAAAATTTAATGTAAAAACAACTGAGAAATATAACACATAGGATGTTTCCACCTGCAGACTTGTTGCTAGGAACCACTTACTTTTCTCCTACCTATTTAACTCTGGCCATGACTGTAATCCACAAAAGTTAAATTTGTAGGGTGCTACAAATCTCTTGACTATTTTATCAGAGAGTTTTGTTCGCTAGAACTTTTTGTCCATTTTAGAAATAATTTCTTTTAGAATGTTGAGGTTATACTTTATTTGCACTGATTTTATGTAGGTAAATGATAATATATTCAGTTTCATGCAAAAATTTTGAAATTACACTTGTTGTATACACAACACAGAGTCCCTACAACATTGTTTTACATTAGTGGAAAATATCCCAGATATAGAATATAGTTCTATAAGTAATATAGTGTCTATTAAATTCCATGCCAAGTGCTTGCTGCCTGCTACTATTTCCCTGAAAAATTGGTCTGGAAAAGTGTGAAATAAAAAAAAATTCATAAGACAAAACACAAAACGGTAGCAGTAGATGAGGAAAATTGCCAAAACCTTTCTATAGGCAGAAGTGTTTTCAGAAAGTGAAAGGCCAAGCTGAATTTCTTTGACAAAGTGACAATATTAGGGGACCAAAGGAATGCTGTGGAATATAATCTACTTGGACTTCAGTAAAGAATTTGATAAAGTAGACCATAACCTACAATATTTAGTCCTCAATGTAACTGCATCTACATGGAGGTAAGTATGCAACGGGGTACCCCAAGCTCTGTTTTAGGCCCAGCACTCTTCAACTTCATCAATCTTCATCAATGATTTGGACAGAACTCGTCAAATTTGGATACAACACCAAGCTAGCAGAAATAGCCAACACTCCAGAAGATAGGCTTAAGATACAGAAGGATCTTAACAAACTTGAACATTAGGTTCTATATGACAAAATGAAATTCAATGGTGAAAAAAGTAAGGTTCTACATTTACGCAAGAAAAACCAAATGCACAAGTATAGTACAGGTGGTACTTGTTGCTTCTTAAGCAACTCTGGGTGACTTATAACAACAGTAAAAGCAGTAGCTATAAAACAACCATAAAATAATAAAACAGAAAAAGTATCCTGTGCATTAATTATCCCTCCAGGATGGCTACCTCATCATGATTCTGGATTCATATGTATCCTCTTCGTAAAAGTGTTCTTATTTGCAGACTGTTTTACTTAAAATAAATATGGTCATAACAGCCAGCCATGCCAGAACAGAATAAACTGGTTTTCAGAAATCGCTGGGTATTTTCAAGATTACCTCTCTGTCTTTGTGTCAAGTCTAAAAAACTGCTGCAATCCTAATCAGCAGTTCACAACGATAAAAATGCACAAAAAAGCACACAATGAAATCTAATATAATTAGATAAAACATTAAATGCAAACAAAATAATAAAAACAATCAATAAATCGTGATGAGATGAAACCATAGGCAGAAATGTCTTCCGAAAAACTCAGTTTTGACTGTTTCAAGACGTAGTTTGTAGAGTTTTATAGATCAGCACTAGCATTTTAAGTTTCACACCTACAAGAAAAATGAGGCTGGAAAGCATAATGCAACATTTTCTTTTTAAAGAGTATTTGAAGACTGGGAAGAAGAAAAAAGAAAAACATATGGGCCAATATGATCCTTTGAAAAGTAGAACAGACTGCAAAACTCAAAATATCTGAAATTGTTACAATGAATATCATTTCGCAGTTATTTTTCCTTTTTGCATTTGACATTTTGAACATGTGATTTAAGCGTGGTTTGGCTGGTTGCGGAAAATGGAGAAGAAAATGTTCCTTGCTTTTTGGCAGAAGAGAAATGACAACTTTCCCAACACCCTTATTTCCTTTAGTTTAAAGACTGACTTCCAGAGTTGTCATCATATCATCAGTGAGTTCAAATGAGAACATCATTGCACCGAGGAGCTGAAAATTCAAGGAGAAGGAATGGTGAAAGTCAGTCAGTTTCTTTCTTTCTTAAGGGGCATGTCTCAACAATGTCTCAAAGAGAAAATTTTGACATAACTTTAATTTCACCCCACAAGAAATGTCACTTAAAAGTCTGTACCACATCTGTGGGTGATTGGGATCAGTTTACCTTACTATTGCAAAACAAATCAATTGTGGTCTATTCAGTTTTTACTTTCTGTGACCCTTCTGGAAGAAGTCAAAACATTGAGGTTTTGTCTGGGTGCTTTTATTTATGTGTTAAAACAAGTATTTTGGACAAATTTCTTCTTGAGTGTTTAGTTGAGATTTGCTTTCATTTTTTTCCTTAAAGAATGCTAAATTCAATTCTTCATAAAATATAGAGATGCCTACCTAATATGAATCTCTGTTACTGCTGATGATTTGAGTAGTTATGTCAGCCTGCCTCAGCCTTGGGCTGTCTAGTTGTTGGAACTGCAATTCTCAGAAATCTTACACCAATGTGGGGATTGACGCTGCTGAGTGACAATTCTTTAGCTGTAGTTTAAGCTCAGCTGGAGGGCACCAAATTGGAAGAAACCGAGTTAAGTAATGAATATTTGAATTCTTAGGCTGAGTGTCTTTTTCTGCCACAAATTCTCTGGAAGGCAGAAATATTTTTTAAAAAAACGAAGCTGAATTGTTGTTACGCCTTGATCTAGTCTTTCAAGAGTTCTTTTACCCTGACTCAGGTATTTTAAAAAAATGATACTTTCATTGTCGTACTTCATGTGGTACATTATTAATTGTTCATCTTCCTTAAACAGACAGTTCTTTTTCAGTACTTGCTAGAGATTTAAAATCTGGATTTTTCATTTCTCAGAATTCTGCCACATAAACCTAGTAAAAATAGTATTTGCATTTAAAAAATCAATATGCAACTGAGGGGGTCAGGAGAGAATATACCTATTTTAAAATATTAGTGAAATCATTCTCATCTTTGTTACTCAATATAGTTTTGGACTTCCTAGTACTAAAGGAGAAATGTTAGCATTTTGCAAACTCTACACAAGGTTGAAACTAATACTTGAGAGACCCAAAATAGATACAGGTTATTGTTTCATATTTTTAATTTATTTTTAGCAGAGACATATATTAGTTGTACTTATATTTTTAGACTTATTGAAATAAAGTATTATTTGCTTATCTCTGACACACGGGTTTTCAATTTGACTTTCATGGCCTTTTGGAGTTTGACCGTTTTTTATTCAGGCATTATGGTTAGGATGTTCAGGGAACCTATATATGATTATCTGTTTTGTGAGTGTATTATATGGTTCTGATACATTCTAACTTTATCTTATTAGCATGTTGTTTTTATATTGCTTTTGCAAATTGTATGTTTGTTACCCAGGTGATAGCCATATAAATTTTGTAAATAAAATAATTCCTGAGGAAATAACAATCATTTATTAGTATAGAGAACCAAGTGAAAAGAAATGTTGCATATATTATTATATTATAAAGAGATTGCAAGTTTTTCTTAACTTAGCCAAATAACGAAGATAATTGCATATTTCCATATTAAATCATCAGTAATTTCATACAGATATTTGGATACATACAGATAAGGATATGCTTTCACTATAGAAGGTTGAACAAAATTAATAGGATACTTTGCATGACTTGAGATATAACCGTTTTCAGTGTCCTGGTCTCGAAAAGTCTATGGAGGTATTAAACAGTGTGAAATTAATTTTGTATGCTCTTAATATGATGCTAATATTGCAATTTTTCATATACCGGTATATTCGATTCTTTGGAAAATACTGAATACAGTTTGATTACAATCACTCTGCTGTTAGTGATGTAACTCAAGAATTGGAATATTAACACATAAGATTTCATCTTTACCAATTTTTGCATTTGCAATTGTTAGTGCATTTCTGGATCACTGATGTTAAAGATGTTAATATCATTGACGTTGATGCTAATATCTTTATATTCCCAATACCTGGAATCTATCAAGATATCAAGAATTGTGGCTTCTTGATGGAGGTTGGTTAAAATAATAACAATTCAACATTAAAAAGGAAAATATTTACCTGGTATGCTTTGCATTATATTTCTTTGATGTAATTACTTTTTATTTCATCACATGAGAAGAGGTTTTTAAGCAATATGAACAATTTTTGAATTATTTTATGATAACGTGATTTCCAGACTTCTTTCCCCATTTTTTCACCTTTGGTTGCTTCTCTTATTAATTTTTCAATTCAGTTGATCCTTTAATGCTGATGTGTGCATTTGTCCTTTTTATTAGTTTGCATAATAAAACTAATTTAAAAAAGAATTAAAGGCTGTGAAGAAGGCATTATGTATTCAGGTTTTAAAGTGTTTCTTCAATTTTTCTGACCTTGGTCATAGGGTGTTGTGGTTACTAACATACTATTGGAGAAGGCAATAAGTTCTAACAATGCATACTTTCTGGAGCATGAACTACATTTCCCATTGCCTTACTGTTTAGTCTACTCCAAAATCCCTTCTCTCAAATATTTTGGAGTGCTCATTCAATTCCTGCTGAAGCACAAAACTCTCTTTAATTTAACCCCTGTCAAGTGTAGCCAACGTGAACCTATTAGAGCAGATGAGCCCAGGTGAGATGAGACAAGACTTCCCCAATGAGAAATTATTGTCCCCAACACCTGTGAGTTTCATTATTTAAGAAAGATAACTTTTTTATAATGTGGATTCTACTGCAGTTGAGCCAGAAAATGCATTCCTTTAAATTCTAAGACCTTGTGGTATCATGATTGGAGTTACTCTGAACTTCTACAAGCCCCATTATAGAAGTTTTCACACTGTTCTTTATTTTTGTAAACTTGTAAGTTAAAGGGAAAGATAGACTCCGACTAGCTTTAGCTAGCATATTCAGTCTTCAAGTATGGAAGTTGCAGTTATTAACATTTGGAAAACTACAGATTCCCACCCTGTTGGGAATGGGTTTTATTTTAGGATCAATTGTATTCAGATGGGTTCTGGTTCTTTCAGTTAAAACATGGAAAGCAAAGCTAAGACAATACTACAGAGTATTATTCTGTCAGACTATACTATACTAGGTTTAGAGAGACCAAATCTTATTTTCTATTAAGCAACATTTTATATTTATAAAATTATGACCAATATGTATTATTTATGACCATAACTATGGTCCTTCTACATAATTTTCATTTTGCTCACCATTTACCTTTATGATAAATTTCCAATATTATATTCATTTTATCACATTACATTATATTGCTAGGCCATCTAATTCCCAACTTTGGGTAGCTTGCAATTAAAAATCAACTCACAAAAAAGAAAAATATAGCAGATCAGAAGGACAAGGACAAATACAAAACCAAAATTAAACAAAACAGAAATAAATCAAAACAGGCTCTACAATCTACAACAATTTCCATACTGAAAGAGTGGCTACCCCACCTCCCAAGGCCTGCTGTGCCAAGTGTTTGCCAAGAGCATCTTCTCTCAGCAGGGTCCAATAAATATGCAGTTGCATTTGTAGTGTTCAGTTACAATGTAATCAATGCTGAATGATACTGATTAGCTTTGTGGGCAACCCTTTAACATGACTATCATTCAAGTTAATGTTCTAATCACTGATGGAGAAGAAGAGGAGGTTAATGACTTCTATGATCAAGTTCAATTCAAAATCAGCGGAATATGCAAGCAAGATATGTTACTTGAGATTGATGACTGGAATGCCAAATTTGGAAACATGAAAAAAGAAAATGTAGTTGGATTGTAAGGCTAGGGAAAATGAAATGGAGGAGATAAACAGAGCAGCTTATCAAATTCTGCAATTCCAATTATTTCTTCACGACTAACACTTGTCCTCAAACAATCAAAATGGTGCCACTATAATCATACATCACCAGATGAAGTGTGTAGAAATCAAATTGAATATATTATTGTTAAAAGGAGGTGAAGGACCTCAGTTATAGTGTGAAAGACATGGCGAGGTGCTGACTGTAGAAGGGATTACAAACTACTCATGTGCAAGCTCTAAGTTAAGTTAATGAAGAAAAAGAAAACTGGTCAGGTTCCACAATATGACCTTGAACATAAGACCATTTTCAGGGAGAAGAATATTAAGAACTACTTAGATGTCCTGAATTTCATTGATAGAGAACCATAGAAAGTCAACAATGGACTGCCTCCAGATATGGAGGAACCAAAAAGACAAAGTCAATTGAACTGAGCCGGAATATTTTCCCCCCAAACAAATTTGAACATCCTCCAGGCACTATGTCAGGACTTGTATCAGCTGCCCAATACCTGACCCCAAACCAAAAGATCTCGTTCAGAGGTTTCATATAAATTTGAAATAGAAGAGATAGAAGGAGCATTAAATCCTGTGCTCTCCACCAATAGTGATGGACTGTGAACGTGATTTTCCCCATTTATCAACTTCAACAGAGAAAGCAGAATCACAATGCAACAATGACTCTGACTTCCCAACACCAAAGTCAATCCAAAGGATACATGTTCAATGGTATCAAAAGCCAGTAAGAGATCAAGGACCATAAGGATGGACACATTGCCCCATCCCAACAACAGCAGAGGTCATCATCAACAAACATGACTATCTGTACTGAACCCTAGCCTGAAATCCGACTAAAGTGAGTCTAGATCAGTGATGGTGAACCTTTTTGAGACCGAGTGCCCAAACTGCAACCCAAAGCCCACTTATGTATTGCAAAGTGCCAGCACAGAAACACAGCCCCCCCATGATGCCCCCATCCCCCTGGTGATGCTCCCTGTGACAACCCCACCCCCAGCGATATAATTGAAGCATATTTAAATATTACACATTTCAGTGTGATATTTGTTCCTGCTTTTGAGAGAGAGAGAATGAGAGAGAGAGAGACGGAGAATGAGAGAAAGGGAGAGGGAGAATGAGAGAGAGAGAGGAAGATTGAGAGAGAGGAAGAATGAGAGAGAGAGAGACAGACACACACATACACACAGAGAGAAAAAGGAAGAGAATGAGACAAAGAGAGGGATAGAGAGAAAGAGAGAGAATAAAAGAGAGAAAGAAAGATACAGACCCAAACACAGAAAAAGACACACAGAGAGACTGAGACAGCAGGGTCAACCAGCTAGGGCCGAGAATGGGAACTGCTCACCTGCCTTCGGCTTCTCCTGGTGGTGGGGTGCTTCCCCGGTGCCTGGGCGGCTTCTGCTTTGGGCCGGGAAGCCACTACAGAGACCCAGACAGTCCCTCCGGAGCCCCAAATGGCCCGTCTGGAGGTCCGGGAGGGCACTAGGGAGACCCAGCAGGCCTCTCTGGAAGTCCAGACAGCCTCTTCAGGTGTGGCAGAGCGCTTTCTAGCCACCCGACAGACCTCTCCAGGGGCAACGGAGTGCTTTCTGGCCACCCAGTGGACCTCTCCTCTGACTTGCTTATGAAGGTTTTTTTTTTTTTTTCCCTTAGCGAAGGTGCGCATGCCGGCAGAGATGGCTTTGCATGCCGGCTGTGGCATGTGTGCCATAGGTTCGCCATCACTGGTCTAGATAATCTGTTTCCTCCAGGATCTTCTGAAGTTGAAGTCCAACCATCCTCTCCACTTTCTTCCCTAAAAAGGAAAGGTTGCAGATTGAATGATAATTGTCCAAGATTGTTGAGTTTAGCAATGTCTTCTGAAGAGAGGGTATACCTAATCCTCCTTCAAAAAAAATTAATAATAACATCACCACATGGACTCAACTAAAGGTCACCTCTCAGGTGACTTTAACCATCCAGAAGGGACCTAGATCTAACAACAAGTGGCTGGGCTAACAAACTGAAAATCTCTTTCAACTTCCTCATGAGTTGCTAGACCAAATTTTTTTCAGGTAACTCATGAATCTGAATTCCAGCTATCTTGTCAAACTCTGGGCAAATCGATACTGTTTTATCTGCCAGCAAGTAAGAACCACCCTCATAATGGATGCAGATGATTTTAAAAAGCATCATGAAGTTCTGTCTGTTTTAGATGCCTATATATTGATTTATATTTATACTTGTTATTATAAGTATAAACAGCTCAGTTTTGCTGTCTGATTCAGCTTGAAAGAAAGAAATGCAATAGAAAGGCAAAAATATAATGAAATCTTACAATAATACAATGTTTAAAAAAAACAGAATAAAGCAATCAGCTGAGCAGGCCCATATCAGAAAAGATCAGGTAAATTAATTTTTATTTGGCAGTCAAAAGACAACGAAGTAGGTATCTGACAAATCTTTCTGGTAAAATAATGATACACATTGTTAGGGTTATATTGGTTATGGTCCCTTTAAGCACCTAACTGGTTGGTTTACAAAATGGCTGACTAGCTGAGTCATGCTGAGTCATGCTAA
>JANHFO010000980.1:23588-33598 GCA_032468095.1 Pareas carinatus
ATCTATTTTTAATGTGGTTTTAATATGTATATGTATATTTGTATTTTAGTACTGGCTGTAAACCGCCCTGAGTCCGTCGCAACGGAGAGGGCGGTCTATAAATCTAATAAATAAATAAATAATAAATAAGACTTTATTTGGAGGGCCCAAAAAGCATAGTCATTGTTTGCAATTCTTTTGCATGGACATCTCCAACCATGTAGCCAAGTGTTAGGAACAGTAATTTGTGAGGAAGGGAGTGACTCTCAAAGAGGTCTTGACATCAAGAATGCCTCTGTGAAAACTCAGTGACTGTTTTTGCAAAATGACTGAAACTTCATCCAGCAACTTTTATCCTATTGGTGAATTAGGTAAACTAGGAAAGGAGTGGAGAAGCATGTGATATAGTGAGGCTGTAAAACATGTTTGAATATATATTTAAGATACTCCGGATTTGCAAATGACAAGGCAGTTTTGAAAGGAAAATTGAACAATGGTTTTGAAAGGTAGAGTAAAATAAAAAGCAATTTCTCTTTAATGTACTCTAATCCCACTGTATACCAGTTTCTTCTCAGCTCTGCTGTGGTCCAGCATTCAGTTCAGGGGATGCTTCACTCTTGGATAATCATCCTGCTTTCTATTATGAGCCCTGAATATTGACCTTGATATGTCAAAAGTTGATGGTGGTAGTAGGCTTCAGTGCAGCACCTCTGGCTATTTTTGAAATGAGAATATGCACCACTAGGTCTTCCAGGAGATGGGACAATCTATATTTCTATAAAAATACACTATTACAAAAATATAAATAAAAAATGGACCTTTAAAAAAACTCACAAAGAAATGCTTCAGCTGACCGTAGATGAAGGGGCAGGAGCATCTGGATTCTTCTACTACTGTCCTTCCACATGTTCAGGGAGCAATTGACAGGTTTTGTTTTCCTGCCCATGGATGACAAGGAGACAGGAGAAAAGCAGTAAAATTCTGAAAGTAGACCATATTACTTTCTCTGAAGGCAGCAATACGTCCAAACGTGATTCCAAACCATAAACTTTTAATCAGTTAAGTATGATCTCTGTTGTAAACCATAGGTTTTTTCCTCTCCAAATGAAATGGTTAATTACATTGTCCCCTTCTCACCATTCCTCCTAAAACCTGACTATTTCTCCCTGTTTCCTCTTACCTGCGGGAATGGGAGAAAGGTCAGCTGGAACTGTGGAGTATATCAAGGGAGAATGTTTGGAACATAGGTTGGATCTAGATAAGGAAAGAACTGGATTCAAACTTCCATTCTTTAGGTTTTGCAAGTCTAAAACCTGGCTTAGAGTAACAGATTGCCCGGTTGCCTCCAGCATTCTATTATTAAAATTCAAAATAATGTGTTGGAGCTGAGTTTCTATTTAGTGTTTCATTCAAGGCTCCAATCAGATTAGAAGAGGAATTTTGGATTCCAGTTCATATTCTAAAAACCCTTCTCTTAAGGGTCCTGCCAGCTGAGAGAAAATGAGAAGAACCTTTTTCTGAGATCCTACAGCATGAGTCCCCAAATTCCAGTCCATGGACTGGTCCCAGTCCATGGCATGCCATCAACTGGGCCGCGCAAACAAGCCAAGCCCCATTGGCGGGATGCAGGCAGCACACAAAACCACACCCTCTTTGTTCTGTGGAAACACCTTTCTCCATGGAACCAGTCCTTGGGTCTCCAAAAGGTTGAGGGCCACTGTACTAGAGGGTTCCTGTCAGAATAGATCACACAGTCCCTGGAAGGATCAATGATTTGAAAATCTGTGATTAGGAATTACTTAATCCTAGATTAGGGCTGCAAAAATCTGCATGATAGTTAAATGCATCTCTTTACTGTCATCTAGCAGTCATCTGGAGTTTTGCAGCCTGGCTCTTGGGAGGCTTATTTTATCCTGAATTTAAAATCCTTAGATGGTACCTGAGTCTGAATCTGTACTGAATCTTTCCTAAAACAGGGAAACCCCCTATAGCACATCAATTAAGTGATTGAAAATCACCTCCTTACGCTGTAACTGGCTGAGACAATTGCCCTCTAACATGGAAATGCCCTCTAGAAAGTTAATAATAGGAAGAGAGGTCTTTAGTTGCCAGTTAAATTGGAAATAGCATGATATGCACCAAGCTAAAATTTCATGGACCATTTAGTTTATTCTAGCATAGTAGCCCAACACATCTACCAATGCGCAAATAAAAACACACACACATAATTGCAAATTGTAACTTCCCTGCACATACTGTATCATGGGACAATTTCCTCACCCAAGGAATAAAAATAGCTATCTTTTAGAATTGATGCGGGTAATTTTAGGACTTCTTCCCTATTGAGAAAAGCAGTATCCAAATGGTAGACTCTTGTCACTGCTTTACTTAGATAAAAAATACCGACGTTTCTCTTTTACCGCAAGAAAGATCAAAAGTGTAGAAAATTGGGTTCTTTTCCTCTTTTGGTAAACTCAGATTGAAGGCTGAAAAGCTGAATTTGAAAAACAAGTTCATTATGATGCTACCTTATCCTTTTGAAGTGCTTCAGCCGCCTTCACCCTCTGCGTGAGACTAGCCCAACGCAGGACAGAGGGAATTCAGTCTAGCTGCATTTCTGATGGTGATGAGCCCTTGCCAGAGAAAATGAAGCTATGCCCCAGAGCCACATTGAAGTAAATGAACTGTCAGTGTTTAAGGAATCTAGGTTGCACTGAATCAATTCCTGCTCTGACAAAACCACTTCCATCAGGGGAACGAACGGTGGTGGGAGGGGAGCGAAGACCTTCCATGCATGCATAACAGTTGCTCAGAGGGTTGGAGGAGGAGGAGAGGAAAGGAATATATCCCACTGTGGGAACATAAATTCACTCCTCCAGCATAGGGTTGCACACTCTGACTTTCTCTGGATGACACCCATTGTCTTATGAGTCGGGATTTTTGCATCTTTCTTGCACCTAGTTGGTTGGCTTATGCTTTTACTTAAATATACTTGATGTTAAAAAATAAATAAAGGCAGCTTTGGTTAGTACAAATCGCATTGAATTTCAAGCAGTAAAATTATAATGTTTAATTGAACCACAACTAGGAGACAACAGTAACCCAGCCCAATAGGATACTCAGAGGGGGCATTTATTGAGAATCTGGCTGCCCTTGGCTCTTCCCATCTGCTTCCCAGCTGGCAGCCTCCTCACTGGGAAATTATCAAGCTATCTGAACAATTGTAATCCTGGATAGGAACTTTAACTTTGAGGTTAAACTTGGAATTGTTTTCCCCCTATTTCCCTGCCACCTTCCCCCTATATATTCACTCTTTTATTTTATAAGCTTGAGGCACAGACTTATTACTGTATTGATATCTATAACCTACTCTGAGATCCTACACATAGGACACAAATACAGCAACTAAAACAACCCCAGATTTAACCATTGGATAAAACTTATTTAAGATAAAACGTATATAACTTAAAGGTCTCTAATGGTGATAAGTCCTGGGTAAATCAACTGCTAAGATTGCCTTCTTACAAAAAAAAAAGAATCTGATAGATTTACTCAAATGTTATTTCCGTCCCTCCCCCAAAAGGCTACAATTATTGTTTATATGCCAGTTCAGAAATATAATTTAGGCATTATTCAGTATAAATTGATACTAGACCGTTCGAGATTACACTTAAACATACGCCTTCATAAGGGAGGCTCCTTCTTGTACAGAAATATTATTTACCTCAGAGGACACAGAATATAGTTGATTGTATTCAGCTATGTCATTTGACTTCCCCTCTTCTATACATATTGTTTCTGTCCAGTCTGAAGCAAAATATAACAACCAAAAATGGAAAATTGTCATCCCCTGTAGAATGGAAATGTTCAGCATGTTGGTGCAAAGCAAAGCAGGATATTTTTGTTGCCCCAGGTAAAGTCAAATTTTGAAAATCCCTTTCCACCATTCTAATCTCCTTCACTCGCCATTCCTCCCTAAATGTTTGCTAACTGATGAAGTATTAATAATGGTTACTACCTAAGAGAGTTTATGTATCAACTTAAAATGTCATTTTTCTTCAACCAGGCTGATTCCATTTCACTCTGAAAACAGTGTGAAATAATTTATAGAAAACTGAACACGGAAAATGCGTTTTACTCAGGGACAAAAATGGCATCGCGTGGATAAGATCTCCCTTTCCGTTTTCCATTCTGACAGAAACCAATTTTCTATTAGAACGGCACTCCTTCCCCTTTCCTGTGATTTATTCTTGGAACCAGTGAAGGTGGAAGGTACAGGGTAATACCTTTTCAAGATCACATCAGTCTTTATTATTAAAAAGCAATTTGGCCTTCCTGTGGTACTTCTTCTCATTTTGTCTAACAGAAGTGGTCCCGTCATGTAAATCAAGTGCTGTGCAATCTGAAAGCGTCCCACCTTCAATTGTAGTCTTCAAGAATATTATTCTACATTTCTGTTTACATTTGCTGACTAATAGCTGATTCTGAGAGACTCCAAATCTTTCTTCCTCCCTAGGAAGGAGTCAATGGCAAACCACTTCTGAAAAACCCTGACCAGAAAACTGAAGGGACTTATCCAAGCAGCCTCCAAGAATCAGGACATGATTAAATGGAAGAGGAAAAAAAATAAAAATCCAAAACCTAGTTCTTAATCTGCTTATGAATCAATTAAAGGAGCAAAGCTTATTTTGCTCAAGAGAGTAGTTTTCAAAACAGGCATTTCCTTCTAGCTTCAAACCGGTATGTGGAGATCTACATAATAATACCATGACTGAATCTGAGGCTTGTTTTTTTTATATGATAAAACTTTACATCTTATAATCGAAAGTAAGTATACAGCCTATGCCTTGTAATGATTAACTATAGCAATGCAGTAGAATTTTGAACTATGCTTATATCGTACAGCCGTTAGGATATTTATTCCAATATTGTTCTGTATAGCTATAAGTCGAATTAACAAAGACCATTTCTTAGTCATTTCATTGTGTCAACTTCAATTGCTTCATGTTCCCTCCGATATACTTGCATGGACAAAGCACCCACCAAGGATTTGAAGCCATCAACAATTAACCATCTTGGTGTTAGAGATTGCCTGCATTAAAACAATGTTTTGGTTTGTGCTTGCACTGAAGCTTTAAAATTAAGCTGAATGATTCCGCCATGCCAAGTATTCAGTGGCAAAGCTGACAGCCCATGATTTATGAAGGGAATTAGAAGATAAGGAAGAAGGGAAGACTACCTGTTAAAAATTCAAAATTAGAGCCACTTGCAAGGGGGATGGTTCACAAATATAGCAAGAATAGCCATCAGAATAGGCCAAATCAAAGGCTGTAGCAGCGTTTTCCAAACCCGGAGCCATCACACTGTGTTATTGCTACAATTCCCACTCAGTTCTGGCAGGGGCCATTCTAATGCATTGAGTGCAGCAGGCCAACAAAGGTTATGTTACATGTGTGTTCCAAATGTACCTCACTTGACATTTTTATTCTGAAGATTAAAGACAGGGTTGTGGTCTCGATGAAATTTACCATGTGTGGGAAGGTTTAAAGCTATCCTCCCAGTCACTTCCTTTCTGAAAAAAAAGGGGGAAGGGGGAAAACAGCCTCCATCTCTTCCTCTGTCACCTAGGCAACCAGAGGATGCTAGCTTTCTTCCTTTGTTGCTTGCAGGCAGAAAAAGCTGAAGAGAAACTGCCAAATGAATCAGCAAAATATAGTCAAGGGAGTCCATTTTGCAAAAGCCTTTCTCTTCAATATACTGCATCAGCTTTTCCATTTGTCTTTTGGAAGAAACAACATTTTTCTCCAGTCTTAAGCTCATACAATGCTGAAAGGTATGGCCAGTGGCCCTAATATAGCAAATCAGGATGATACAAATATCTTCTCAAAGGAAACTATACTTTGCTGCCAGCCCTGGCAAAGTGTCTTCTCTATTTGAACTCACATCACAATGAGCCGAGAAGGTCTTCAAAGTGTACATGCCAAACCTTCAGGAAAACACGGCTTCCTTGCCTCTTCATTGCCACAGGAAATTCTACACTGCATTCTAACAGACATATTTTTCAACAATTACCTAAACGACAGTTTGTTTGCCAAAGTTATGCATGGGGATAAGAATAATAGAACTGTGCTGCTGGTCACCCCTCTCAAATTTGCATATGCTATTGGCTCTGCTCCGCTATATCTAGAAGTCATTGTGATATCTGTACAGAAAAGAATATTTACAGACGAGGGATGAAACGCATATGAGATATTCCATTCAGTTTATTATATGAGAAATTCAGTTTGCAGAGAACATTCATACATGCATCAAATTTCTCGCATCTAGGGATATTTTTGCAGATATTAAGATAGATACATAGATAGAGATGATAGAGTTGGTAGATGATAGAGTTGGTAAATGATAGACAGACAGACAGACAGACAGACAGACAGACGATTGAGTTATTCTTACCTCTTTCCCTGAACAATAAGACATTATGCAGATTTGATTTTGTTTACAATACATGTGCTGAAGGCTTATTTACAAATGTATAAGTGGAATATAAGGTGATGAGGTCTGAATAGGCACTAATGATCTTAACAAGCTTCTTTGCTGAATTTATGGACAAAGAAATTTGGGTGACGAATTTCTTTAGCAAAGAGAAATTTAACAATTTAACAATTTCTCAAGAAAAGGATGCTTCATTAGCAGTAACAAGAGCATCACTTTAAAAAAAGCACAACTTGAAAGAATTTTATATCTTTCCTTGGAATTGATATCTATCATCTACCTACCTCCCTACCTATCATCACTATCTATTCTTGGAAATGCTGTGGAAATGATAGTACAATGAAAAGCAGAATGTTCACTCACATCCCTTGACTCTCTAGAAATAACTGCACTTGTGATAATGTCTCCAAAATGGTTCCCACCTTCGATAGACTCTCTAAAGCAGGGATGTCAGACCCATTTTCATTGCAGGTCAGTGCCACTGCTGCCACAATCATTGCAGCCCGTTATCCTCCTCCCCCACTGCAGCCCTCCCAGAAACCCCGCCAACCCACCATGATCCCTGACACCCCCCCATGGATCCCTAAAGAGCCCCGTTGTGGCCCCCACTGATTCCTCCTCCCCCCCTCGTGGCAAACAATGGCTCCCCTGCAGCTGAAGACCCCCTATTTGTGCCATTGCCACCACTTTCAGGGAATCCCTCACTCGCCACCATTTTGAGCCCATGGGCCCGATACAGGCAGTCTGTGGGTCACATATTTGACATAGGTGTTCTAAAACTTTCTTTCATCAACTTCAATGACTGCTGATAGGAAGGGGGGGGAGACAAGAAAATGTTTCTGCCCAATCCTTGTTTGAAAGCTCCAATGGAACCAAATTGTTGCAAAATTATTGTAGGTAATTTCCAGTTCAACTTGTGTCCAACACACTTCCAGTCATTCTCTGTTCCAAATCAGAGCAAACACCCATGCCACTCAGCTGGCAAAGACAGATAGATTAAACATCAGCAAGTATCAAAAGCCATGCAAAATCTGACACAGAGAGCACTAGAGTACCTATATTTTTATCACACTATTTATCAGAGTTCTGGGAAATGAAATCATAGGTAAGTGGCATTGTATGAAGATCTGGAAACCAGATTAAAAATGGAGTTCTGGGCAGCTTCAGAAAGGGAAGGGGAAACTTGAATTTGTAGAAAAAGGAAAAAGAAAGAAAAATAGCATAAGACCCAGGTAGGAGTGTTTTATGCAAGGTCCTCCCTAAATAATAGGATAGCCTTGATATCTTCTAGGCAAATTCTAACATTCTGAGTACGTCTTGTGTTAGGGGAAAAAAGCTTTTTAAAATAGCCCAACCAACCTTGTTGTATCTCACTCTCCTATTAGCACACGGGGCTATCTCATTTTCTTTTCTTATAGGAGAAGCAAAGGAGTTTAAAATATTATCCAGTTTTTCATAGTTACTACTGCATCCTGTCTCTTCCATAAATTCTGGTTTCTCTCACTGACAATTAACCTAGCCAGATGCAGCTTCAGTGACTAGTCACAGCATGTTTTCCTTATAAATAATGACAAACAGACTAGCAAAAACTAGCTGTAGTATTGTGGTACTATGCTGCTCAGGCCTATGGAAAAGAAGGCAGTGTCACCATTTTTGTTCATAACAATGTCCTGGTAGACAAATTTTAACCTTGGAAATAAGCCTTCAAAAAGAGACTTCGTGGCAACTGGGATTCAAATTACCAGTGTTTTTACATTTACAATTCAGTACTGGCAAATGAGGAAATGATAAATGGAAATAGGTTGCAATGCTAAGAGCAAATCACAGCTGGAAGATCTTTTCAGCAGTGATACCTTTGGTACTGCTGACAAACACAGAGCATTTGTGTTTCTAATGTTCATTAAACTATAGCTGCTTTAAGTCCTGAGCAGCTGAGGCACACATTTGGGAGAGGGGAAAGAAGAAAAGTGGGTACAGAAGTTGGAGGCATGCTTAACGGTGATTCTCAGGAGTTTTGCTTTCAAGGTATAAGAGGAAATGAATCCTCCAGTTTTAATTAATCAGCCAGGAAAAGTCAGTGAAATTAACAAAGCTTCAAGGACAAGCATTTACATTCCCCACACTTTCCAAGTTCCATCCAAATTAATCCAGAGTTGAGGGCAAGGAACCACACCACATCTTTCTAGAAGTCTTTAATTAAAAGTCAACTTAAATAAAGAACAACATGTAATTATTTAATTAAATTATTTGTTACAACACACCAGACATTTTCCCCAGGGTGCCCCTCTCCATTTCAATGCTGGGAAAAGAAGGCAAATCATGAAGTTTCATCCCGGCTCACCAAATCGTACAGCATGTCGTGATGTTTCTTTACCAAGAGAGGGAGCACCAGGCCCCCAAGAATTTCTCAATAGAGAAACTTCACATTACAACGAATGTCTAAGGAAGAAGGCAAAACTATCCCTGCTGGGCTTTGGTCAGCAGCACAAGCAATCTTTCTGACAAGTCTGTGCTTCCTCCGCAAAAAAAGTGATTTTTGTGAGAAAAAAATATAATCAAGGTTTGAAATCTAGATATCCAGTATCTTTTCTCAGTAAGAATGCTTAGCATCAACCAACCTTTTCTATACTAATATGCTGCTTTATATTGGAGGGATATTTATTTATTCAATATCCTGCCCTTATTATTTTTGTAAAGAACTCAAGGTGATGAACCTATCTAATCCCCTTTCCTCCTCCTGTTTTCCCCATAACAACAATCCTGTGAGGTGGGCTGGGTCACCCAGCTGTGCTTCCCTGCTTCTCATTAGTATCCTGGCTGGCTAACCAAAGAGACTGTATTCAGTGATGGTGGTAAATGGTGCCAGGCAATTCCCAAATGAAATGTATTACCATCCTGCTTCCTAAAATATGGATACCAGACTGGTCACATGGACCTATTTTCCCAGCTATTTTCCAGAAAAAGGTGCAGTCCCCAAACTAATTCCAGACTGTTCCCCTTGTTGATAATTAGGAGTCTCCTTTTCTGACTAATAAATGGCATTACAGATAGTCCTCAACTTACAACTGCAATCGAGTCCAAAACTTCTGTGGCTAAGCTAGACAGTTGTTAAGTGACTTTTGCCCTATCTTTCGACCCTTCATGCCACAGTTATTATGTGAATCACCACAGTTGTTAAGTTAGTTCCAAGGTTGTTAAGTGAATCTGGTTACTCCATTGACTTTGCTTGCCAGAAGATCAAAAATGGTGATGGTCACATGACCTTGAGACACTGCAACCCTCATAAACATGACTCAGTTGTCAAGCAACTGAATCTTGATCATGTCAATGGAGGGAAGCTAGAATGGTCGTTAGAGTGGAAAGCAGTCATAGGTCACCTTTTCCAGTGCTGTTGTAACCTCCAATTGTCACTAAATGAATGTCGTAAGTCAAGAACTACCTGTAATTTTGGGACCATAAATATGGGAAGGGGTGGGGGTGTGGCAATTGTAATCAAGGAGGAGTTGAAGCCAAGGGAGACCACTGTTCCTCAGGTAGCC
>JANHFO010000980.1:63633-73911 GCA_032468095.1 Pareas carinatus
GACCTTTCCTTACAAGTATCACAGAAGATGCACCTCTGGCAGATGCACCCTATTAATATGATTAAGCAAGAGAAACTGTCTCCATTAAATGGCTGAACATTTGAGTAAACATACTGCACAGTCATGAAACAACATTTACCATGGTGCCTTATGAAGGTTTTGGACTTCAAACCCCTTAACCCTCACCCATTTGCACTGGTAGAAGATGATGGGAATTGGTCCCCCTGATGGCTACTATAAAGAAGTAGAGTCCTCTCCTTTTCTTGATCTGGTCACAGAGAAAAAAATATGCTTCTTGTATAGATACATTCAAATACATATTAAATTTCAAATCATCAAAGACCCAAAAGGATCCTGTTATTTTCCTTCTCTTGTTCCCTAAACAATAACATCTGCCATAGGTTCACTAGTTATTTGATATTACTGTAGCCCACATTGTACATCACACTTCAGTGATAATTAGTGGAACAAATATAGCAAACCACCCAAAAAGGAATGTGCATGCAACGATGTAATCTAAACCAGACCTTAAAATTTGCATTTTCTTTTATTTCTTCTTACTTAATGAATGGAAAATGAGTGGGCCTAATGTTTATGCCAGCTGAGCCCCCTTGAAAGGGCCCTCTCAGAAAAACTAAGCTAATTTAGGAATAAGTGGAACAGTATAGAGGATTAGGAATCTGATGCTCCTTATTCATTTGCACACACTATTTTAAGGGAAGAATTTCAATAGTTCTACTTTTTGATTTATGCAGGAGAGAAGGGGAAGAAAGACTGTCTTGCCTGCAAGATAAACTTATATTTTAAAGAGATAAATTTGCAGCGATGACAAGTACTACATTGCAAGTCCAAATGTTTTTCAATGTACAGCTGCAATCCTTTGGCAGATGTCATCGGGTGGGGAAACGGTAGTCCTTATACTCAAGTTACTATAGACCCCTTCCTTCCTCCTTCTCTCCTTCCTTTCCTTTCCCTTCCTTCTTTTCTTTCTTCTTTTCCTTTCCCCTCCCTTCCTCCCTCCCTTTCTTCCTTCTCAAAAAATAGCAAAGAATTCATCCTTCAGACAGAATAACTGAGAAAGTTGTTGCATAAACATGGATTTAGTATTCCCACATTTCTAAAACAAGTTTCTTCTTACATATAATAGATGAACATGTAAAATAGAATATCTGTTTATATTCATAAAATGAACAGCAGTGATATGTCAATAAATTTCAAAGTTCAGAAACTACATAATAATCTTTGCATAATTGCAACAACCCCAGGAGATTATATGAATGTATGTCTATTCATCTTTATTTCAGCTTCTATTACTTTCAATAATATGAAAGTACTATAAGTAATATAAGGCAACTGTTATATTGCAGTTACAGAACAGTGAGAAGTGTATATTCCTAAACCTTTGCTTTAGGTAAATACTGTCAAATATGAAGAACCTGTCATATTAAGGATTTTCTATATTCCTTTTTCTTCAGTTCTCTCTCCTTTCTTCTGTGCATTTGCAGTTTGTGTATAGATCCAATATAGAATAGAATGAGGGCCAATTAACTGAGTTTTAATCCTAATCTAATGGACACCTTGTAAAATGGGTGATACATGGTTTGAAGAATTAAAAACTTTTTATGTTGTAAATGAGGTTGCAAATGGTGTTGTACTTCCTTAGAGAAAACAGGCATGGGGAAGCGCTTCTAGAGTCTTCTTTCTCATTATCAAAGCGATCCTCATGGCTAGACATGCATGTTGCAAGCTCTTATGGTGTACCAGACATGCCCTTTTCAAGAAAGGGACAACTTATATATAGTTAGTCATGTGCTGGTAACTTCACACTCAGAAAATTGTAATCTGTTCTAGGTGATTTTGAAGCTGCAGTCTGTGTAGCATAAGACAGTTCAATTGTTGAGGATGACACATCTAGCCATGCACATAGTGTATCTTTGCTGAAGCAACTGCACTCCCTGCCAATCAGGAACTGTGCCTTTTTAAAGAAGATCTAAAAAAAACCTCAGGGTCACAATTGCTGACAGTAGTTTGAGTATGATCACTTAAGACAAATTCCTTGTGTGTCCTTGACACACATGGTGAAAATAAATTCTGATTCTGATCAGCTTCTCTGTTATAGATGTGTTGGACTGTGACAAGCGCGTGCATAAGAACGCCGGCAGACCACGTGCAGCCACGCCCATTCCAACCACGGGGAAAAGTCAGGCCCGAATTAGTCCAGTTGAAGTCAGGTGCGGGAGGAGTCACACTTCTCCACAACTGCAGGAAAAGACAAGACTATGATTGACCAGGTGAGGCCAGAGGGGTTCTTTAAAAGGGGAATAAAGTGGACCATTGACTCCACTCTGGAGTAAGACGTAGAATAAAAGCAGCCACTGTTCATCCATCTCGTGTCATCCTTTGTCCATCCTCCAATACACAGCAATAGATATGTAAGGAGTGAGATCATAATGAATGACCATTAGATCCATACTGCTATATGGACAAAGAGATGTTGAAGATCACTAGTTGACTAACTGTGTGAAGGGACCTTCTCTGTGGTGGTAAATTCTCTGTGGTGGCAAATTCCCCACCCAGGTCTTTTCAGTGTGCATATTAGAAGAAACAATCTTCTTTCTCTCTACCTCTTCACTGAATAGATTTACTGAATATTGTTTCATGTATTTTAATGTATTGTTTCATTATTTATTTTATTGTTATTGTAATTGCATTGCAACAATTACATTGGATTATATAATAATAATGATATTGTCAAATATTGTCAAATATTGCAAATTATTTTTTTACTTTCTTTACTTTTTATGTCTAACTGGTTTTTAATTAGACTTTGTTTCAGAATCATATTACAAACCAGTTTGGCATAAAAAGTAGTACGTAAGTCAAATAAGTACATACTTACTTATATGAATACAAAGTGTTAGATGGGTATAATAAATAAACAAATATTTAGGCATAAGGAAAATTAAATGACACACTATGACCAGAGCACATTTTGATTGCCCTAAATGCAATTCAATTACCTCTAGAAATAAAGAGACTCAAAAAATTTCCTGAGTATGACCAGTATACTAAGAATTCTGAGAATTACAGTCTTAAACAATCAGCAGCACAGTAAACTAGAGAAAATTAGTGTCAGCTCTTATTCAGGTGCTTAGAGCTCATTTAATGTTTATAAGATATGTCTCTTCCTCCACAGGACACCTCTCAGTGTGAATTCTTCACCCAGAGATCCATTTTAACTTGATGTTCTCTCCTACTCTGTTTCTAATGGGGAATAATTCCGCAATTCAGCCTGTAACTCCAGTGAAGTGTCAGCAGCAAGATATCTGTGATATCTGAGCATACCTGCTCTTTCACCACAAGAATTTGATTTCTATCTTATGTGCCATTGGGGCTGCACTTCAACTCTCCCAGTTGTAAATGGGAACAAAGCGACTTTTTTATTGGGCTGCGCACAGTAGAACATGATACACGTGAGAAAGAATAAGTCACAGTAGAGATCTAGATGTTTCTACTCCATGATAAATCCCACAGAGGTATGGGATTGCCAGGAAAAATATATGTATGGTCGGAGTGTAAAAATGATAGCAATTGCAGAATTTTTAACATCATCATGTACCCAAAATATATATTTCAGACTTCAGATCAGGATAACATTATGATCGTCACTGTTTAGCTGTTATCATTATTCACGTCTGAGTAGTAGAACACATATTAAAGGAGCTGGATGGGGAAATTTTTTCTTGATAGTGAGACAGGCAGCATATAAACTTAATAAATAAATAAATTGCTAAAAATAATATTTCATAAGAAAAGGAAAGCATTAAACATTTTGTAACATGAATATTGTTTTGCGTCTGTTTGATGTACAATAAATTAGACCAGTACATTTTATTCCATAGTTATCTGCTGAAATTGTACTCTAATGCCACTATATTTTTTCTTTCATGGAGCTCATTAAATGTATATATATTCCTCCAGGCATTTGGGAGAAGTTTATTATTTATTTTGTGTTTTCTTGTATATTTTAGAATATTTCATTACATTTTTCAAGTGCTTAAAATGCATAAAGACATATACCAGTCTAGAAACAAATCCCATTGGTGTCAACTGTAACATCACAGAATTACAACATAACACAAATACCTAGAACATATATTTATTTTATAATTAAGAAATACTTTGAACTGTTTATGAGATTAAACATTTCTTTAATATCCTGAGATATGTAAAAGATCTGTGTGCACTGTTCCAGATTCCATATCCAATTCCCTTGAGTTGGGTAAGAAGGGGAAAATGTATGAAAATATGATTGTATTGATCTGCACTCAGTCTTGACTTTGGCATTTCCTGATTGCTCAAAAGGAAAGCACATTATTGGCATGTTTCCATTGACTTCAAAGATGTCGCACCAAATGTACACCTTGGCTACAAATCTGTAAGATTAACACAGAGTGATAAATACTATGTAGGAAATTACCAAGCTGAGCCCGAAGGAGGGGTCAAATGCATCATCAGTCTTGAGTCCCTTCATGCCCACAAGAGTTCTAAGTCCAGCCCATCTTGAATTCCACTGAGTCTTATCTACCGCCAAATTGCTTTGACCATTAGTAATTTACATTCTTGCAAAGAGTGTTAGCATGTAATAAACCTGTATTCATTTGAAGCAATCCAGTTCTTGATTTCTTACTATGTGCCCTTTGGAGGGAATGTGGAAAAGTGGTGCAAAGCATACTAAAAAAAAAAAGTCTTTTAGCATGTATGCCTTTGTCCTTCCTGAAAAATGTGTTTTTTTATTCAGTTAAAGGCGTTGATTCCTTGAAAGAGACATTCAACTTAATCATCACTTGGTTTTTTTTTCTGGAATTCCTTTGATTAATCTGTAAGGTAGGGAACTGTTCCACTCACTGAGCATGGATATTATGGAAATTCTTGCCATTCTGTTAAAGTTTTCCACATATATTTGTTTTTCTCATACATGCTTGTCTAAAATAAATAAATAAATATGCTCTAAACAGATACCTTGTTGGTAAAGTTACAGGAGAGTTATCATCAGGACCCAAAAGGGGAAATGTTCAAGGTGGTTCATATCATCATGCGATGCAAATTTATATATCACGTAGAAACTAAAGTTTTGCCAGCATGAGGCAGGAAGGGGAAAGCAAGCAAGTTACAGCTCTGTTCTCCAACATTCACATTCAGGATGCTCTTACTTGCGTGAACGGGTCAGCGAGAACTTGATTCTTGTCCTACAAAAGGCAGTGGGATCACCAATGACTCTGCCAACTTTACCTGTACATCCCTATCCTGCAATCATATATTATCTCCTTCAGTCATTTTGCGGTGATGCTACTCCAATTATAGGAACAGAAGAGAATGAGGGCACATTTCCTGTACAGAAGGACTCTACTGTCTCACCTTCACATTATCGTTTACTTGTAAGTTGTTTTAGTGGCAGTTGAAACCATTATCTAAGCGTGCCAGCTTGAGGCCTGGTCTTTCTGGGTTTTAAATTGAACAAAGGGTCCATGTAGGTAGAGATAATTCAGATATGGGAAATAATAAATTCAGTGATATACAGACAGTCCTTGTTGAAAACAGCTGCTCTGTTTAGCAACATTTTTAAGTTATGATGGCAGTGAAAAAGTAACTTTATGCCTGGTATTTGCAACCAAGTTGCAACCAATTTGCTGCAAAAGTTGCAGCATCCCCATGGTTATGTGATCGAGATTCAGTCACTTCGTGAATGTCAGGCGTTTGTTTACACCTGTCATAGAATTTCCAGGTCACATGTTCACCATTTACATCCATCACAGTCCAACAAGGAGAAGCAATGGAGAAGCTGGCAGTAAAATGCAGGTCAGGGCCACGTGATGTTTCACCTAACAACAACTTTGTAATTTCCACTGCAGAAGAAATGGAAATGCCTCATTGAATTGGAAATATTACTTTCATGCTTTTCAAATAAGGCAATTAATTTAAAACATCAGGAAATCGACTAGTGCAAGGATAATTTTGTTCAATAAAAGGAATGGGATGATAGGACATTATATAAAATTGGAGATTTAGTTATAACTCAAACCTACAGCTAAATACATTTCATAAAATCATTGGTGATAATAACATCATGATTTCAAATTCATCAAGGTTGATCATGTTTTTGGTAAACTATCCAAATTTCATTGATCAACATCACTAACAATGTTGAAGATTGACAGATATACAATCCATTAAATTAGAAAATAAACCTTATATTAAAATAGTTTTTTCTGAAAATTGTATATAAATTGTGGAAGATGCTGTGAGACAATGTTTCTTTAACTGGAAATAATTACTTAAGGATAAGGAGCTGTGGTGGTGCAGTGGTTAGAATGCAGTATTGCAGCTAATTCTGCCAACTGCCAGGGGTTCAATCCTGACTGACTCAAGGTTGACTCAGCCTTCTATCCTTCCAAGGTCAGTAAAATGAGGACACAGATTGTTGGGGGCAATAGGCTGACTGTGTAAACAGATCAGAGAGTGCTGTAAGGCACTATGTAGCAATATATAAGTGCTATTGCTACTTTCAAGGGCTAAATTTGAAATATTTTGGGAGTAATAGAGCAAATTGTAATTGCCTTTGTTGTGAGGTAAAGATCCAGTAAGAGACTGACACTGCCAAAACACTAGTGTAAAACAACAGAATCTGTATATGTGTATGATGCAACGGCAATATTTGAGCCCAGGAAAAGAAATCATTGGGTCAAAGAATTTAAGAACCATTGTTGTGAGATCTGAATTTGACAGATCACATTGAAACTCCTAGTGGTGCTATACTCCTTTTAAATCTATTTCAGAAAATGGCTAGGAATTTATCACGCAGATAATTCATAGGGGAGATTGCATTCTGCCTTATTAATTGTAAATATTCTAAACTTACAGGAGAAGAGATTCTGGAAGCAGATTAGCACATTTTAGATTTTAATAGCACTGCCTAATTAAATTGTTCTTTTGATAGAAAATTTCTGAAGAAAGCAGAGAAAGCACCAAATAATTGTAATAATAATATTTTCATTATGGTTGGTTAATTGTTCTTCCTAACTTATAGAAATTGACACTTTATTTCAAAAAATGGATTCATTTATTATTAATTGCCATTTTTTTTATGGCAGAACATTGGAAAAGTAAAAATGCATCTTTTAATTGGATCAGTGATATTTAAAAGTGTGGAAAATTGCTTTGGCTCTGTCAGTTTCAAATAGCTCTGAAAAAGGTGAAAGTACACTCAAATCTGTTCATCGTTTATTGGTTATATTAACAGTGCTTTCCCAAATAGGTTACATTTGCCTATAGAAATGCCATGTCAAACATAAATATCAAGCGTGGATGTTAAAAAATTCATCCCTACACATAACTCGCCTTTCTTATTTCTGCTTTTTCACTGATTTATTTTTTTCCTATTTTGCAAACATAAAAAAAAGAGGTGAGATGCTAGAAGCTATAACTTTGCATAAAATTGACATATGTTATTGCATACCTATAAATACAAGTTTAGAAGCCATTGCAACAGTTTAAAGACAATCCCTATGAGACGGGAAACCACTGAATAAGCGGTATATATTTTTTCCCCTCTTCAAGTGCTACCTCTGAGTAAGCAATATCAGTGGTATCTGCAGGAAATGGGTGTGTGAAATTTGTGAGATCATCAATTATCAGAGTTGGAAGGGACCTTGCAGATCTTCAGACAAAGCAGTTGTACTATTTTACTTCAAACCATTTTCTTTGTGCATCAGTGTTGCCTTCACATGCCAAAAAGGGCAGGATGTAGATCATAACACCTCATCTGCCATCTTGTAGATTTTGAAGCCCTCCCACAGATGTCTCCAGGCACTGTCAAGGCCTTTGCTCTAATAGGTTATTATATTTAGGATCCAATGGGAGAGCTCTTTATATGTCTTCTATAAAGCTGGATGGGCAGGCACTTCCATCACAATCTCCATCCAATTCTGGAATTGCACATTAACTTTTGAAGGTCACTGTTGGCTTAGCTTTCTTGATAGTTTAATGTAATTATTGCGTCAACACTCAGGCAAGTAGAGTTTGAGGATGTTATGAAAGATGGTGTTCCTTCCCATTTTTTACTGTTATTATTAGCTGAATTAGCAAAATGAAGACTTCTTCAAAATGAAGATTATGTAACATGCGTAAGGTTATGTTACTTGTCCAGTGTGGGTTGGTATATATTCTTTTTTTATTAGTATTATTTCTTAATCTGGGATTGAGAAAACATCCAGCATCTTAACCATTATTTATTTACATCACCTTTATTATTTTAACAAAATAATAGTGGTGAACACACACGATACTCCTTCCTTCTCTCTTTTCCCCACAACAACAACCTTGAGAGGTGGATTGGGCTGAGAGAGTGATTGGCCCAAAGTCACTCAGCCAGCTTTTATAGCTAAGATGGACTTGAACTCATGGTCTCTTGCTTTCTAGTCTGGAGCCTTAACCACTATGCTAGACTGGCTCTTATTGCACCACACTGGTTTTCTCTTTTCCATGAGTTGCCACCAAAAAGAAAGAAAAGTGAAACAGAAGTAAAGCACACACTTTCCTTCCAAAGTCCCTGGTTAATATATATATATATATATATATATATGGTAAAATATTACATGCTAGCATGCTAGCAGATACTGTCAGACACACACACAACTCATTTTAAAATTTAATCTGAATATGACAAAGAAACATGCAGCTACTGATTTCCCAATTGTCCAACTGGAGCTGAAGGGCAGCTGGCATTTTGGAAGAGTAAATGACTTATTTAAGAAGCTGTGCTCTTTATTCGCTGACCCTTAGCTGCATTGAAGGATGCCCAGTTCAAAATATCTATCCCCCCCCCCGCTCCCCATCCCACGGGATCAAAATGGCATTCATTTGTTGAAGCTCTTTCATAGAAACCAAGCAGGCAAGTTGGAGATGCCCTAAACTGAGAAATCCACAAAGACAAAATTGAGCAATTTGTCCTAATCCACAGAAATGGGTGGCTGAATGCATGTCCTACACAAAATTATACATATTGTTTGAAAGCAAGATTGCATAGCTCTAATGAAGGCAGAACAACCTCAACAAGGAGAAATTAGACCATCATGGTTTTCTCAGAAGAGAACAAAGGAGTTACAAGAATGGGTAATATACTGCTTTGAAAATTTTGAGAATGCCAAATGAAAGTGTGCTATTTGTTCACGGCATAAAAATCTTCTTTATTATTGTTACACTCTGGTGAAAAAATGCAGCATTAATCTACCTGGTTGCTTTTTTTTTCTTTTAAGGGAATAAAACCTTTATACTCAGTAAAATAATGATAATTCTGATTTCTGCCTAACAATCACTCTTTTTAGGAGGATATAGCTACTGTCTTAGATCTGAATAGTTTCTTTTTTTCTTACATCATAGTTTTCTTTAATTGGCATATGTGTGTGAGTGTGTGTCTATCTGAATAAATCTGTTACCTCAAATTATGATTATACTGAGAGCTACCAATCTGAGTCATCTGATGTATTTTTACCTCTTGCTGGAGGTAAGGAATAATGGCAACAGTGAAGAAAAGAGTCAAGATTGAGCAAAACATCCTTGCTGGTACTACTGAGTATACTTGTGCCACCTTAAAAACAACAACAAAAATCTTCATTTAAACATAACTGTGTAATCTGAACCACTTCATTGTAATTCTGAACAGAGTTCATCATACAGCGGGTTTGTGAAATAACATCTGCTTACTTTGATGATCTGCTCCTTGGATGAAAAAATAATTTAATCTCGATTCACATCTATCATCGTGTGGAAACCCTGACCAACTTATTTTCTAAGTTCAGAGAGTGTGGTTTGTAAATGAATAGAGTTCCCACCTGCATTGCTAATTGTACACTCCAGTAACGGTTCTAACTTTACTATTTGTATACTACTAGGACTGGCTTCTGCCAAGCTGCTTGAAGTAGAGAAAAGACCATCTGTAGCTACTCTGAGAATCATATAAAACTAAAGAAGTGGGACCCTCGGCCTATGTTGTTCCCAAATCTTTTCACAATGTCTCATGCACACACTCTGAGTCGCTTGGGTATTTTAGCAGAGTTCATTATGCTTGCTAACCAGTAGTATGAGTTTATGACACTGGAATATCATCTATATTCGAAATGCACAGTGGCACACATACACAGTTTCTCTCTCTCTCTCTCTCTCTCTCTCTCTCTCTCTCTCTCTCTCTCTCTCTCTCTCTCTCTCTCTCTCTCACACACA
>JANHFO010000980.1:84986-106327 GCA_032468095.1 Pareas carinatus
ATCTATCTATCTATCTATCTATCTATCTATCTATCTATCTATCTATCTATCTATCTATCTATCTATCTATCTGTCTTATCAAATTTGCATGCCATTCATTTTACTGTTAAGTGATTCTGGGCAGCTTATAAACATCATTAAAAAAGTATAAAATAGCACAATATCAAATATTAAAATGAACAAAGGTTAAATAAATGAAAAAACATATATCCTTCCCACACTGAATGCTATATGACTCTGAGAAGTAAGCCTTTAATCTGTCTCTGTAGTCAAGCCTATACCAACAGTTAACCTCAGTTGTAATATTTATTGGTTTGCCATTGTATTTTTTACTATCATATCTATTTTATTTTTAAAATTTATATTTCACCCGTCAATATCAGATTTTCCCAGGGTAGCCTACAGCATCAAAGTCAATTGAACAGCAAACATTTAATTCATGCATGCCATAGATTTATTCTGCTATTTGTTTATTATTCTACACATACTTAGAATCAATCCTGATGAATTTTCTTTGTGGGCTATCGATATACTGAACTATCCAATATGATAGGCAAAAAACAAATATTCTGTTGAAAATGCCAAGGCCAAACTTATATACTGCATATTTTTCTTGGTGAGGAAGGTGGAGAAGAGTCCAGCAGCTGTACGACTAACTCTACTTCTTGTTTAAATGAACTTGCATTGCTTTTTTTTCCCCTCAAGTCACATCTGTGCTTTACAATAAATCTTTTGGCACCATCCCAAAGTACTCTTGCCTGAAAATCTGGATATGGTTTGTGCTACCCACAAAACCAATGCATGATTTATGTGCAGGCTGTAGCCTGCCTCTCACATTCTGCTAAGCTCATTAAGCTTTTGGTCAGATAATATTCTGGCAAAGGCTAACCTTGCAACCCAACCATCAATGGTAATTGTGACTATTTGTGTTCTTTTGATTCCAGCACACAGCTGTTTGAAAAATAGTTGTTTGACTAACTAGCTTCATTGCCATGGAAAAGAACTTCAGGGGAAATCCACAAAAAATGCTGTGACCTTGTGAATACAGAACGTATTTAAATGATATATTTCATATTCACAGGATGTTGTGGTGACCACCAACCTGGGTGACTTTAAAAACAAATTAAATAAATCGATGAAGGGAAGACAAAGCTATTAGTCACAACTAGTCAAGAGGATTGCATAGTTCTTGCAATATCAATGACAACAGTAAGGCCTTAGTAACAGCAATGGGATGCTGTGTTATGCTCTCATTCCATTTATGAACTTGTTTATTTATTTTTCACTATTTGTGAACTGCCCATCTCAGAGAGGAACTCTGAGCAGTGTACAACAAAGTATTAAAATAAAAAAAACAGTATAGAGAAATTAAAAAAAATTAGAAAGAGAAAAGGGGGATGATGAAATGTCCCCACTAGCATTTGCTTAGTCAATGGGAAACAATGCAGGAAGAGGTCATCATAATTTTTATTCCATTTGGATGACTAATATGCTATCCAAAACAGCAGATATATTTTTTAATCTTCTTTGTGAGGCAAATTAGTCAGTCAAACACAATATAGCTGCCAATTTGGGTTTTCCAAAATTATTCCAGCGAGCAAGGTGTTTCAATTTATAGTGCCGGATAAGTAGAGCGATTACGTACGTGCTGGCATGGGAGCAGAAAGTTACTTTTCATAACCAAGTCAAGAAAATGGATTCCATTTCACATTTTCTCTTTCTAAGCAGCAAAAGTATGACACAGAACATCTGACTAATTCGCAGGAGGCAAGAACCGTTCTAAAGATTTTTAGCAAGCAGCAAGGAGAACTGGCATTCCATGGGGCAGTTTTCTTGGAAGTATTTTCTTTTTTTAATGTTTGTCTTAAACTATAATTTTTTCCTCACTGTTCCTTTAAAAAAAAAAGATTCAAATACCTGTCCCAAGCTCAGAGAACACCAAGCGCTCTACAGTTCAACCAGAGCTACAGATATTCACCTCTTTTGGAGATTCGAGTAAAAACAAGTTAAAAAAAAGTTGAGAGGAAAACAAGGCTTGTAATGGAAATGCTACAGGAATTAAACATTCATCTTTGTATGAGAACAGGTAATTCTCATCTTATGATTACAATTGATCCCCAAATTTTTGCTGTTAAGTGACTAGGATTGAGGAATTGAACATTTAAATATGGTCTAACAACAACAATAACTTTATGTAGAATTTTATCCAAAATTTTGCAATTACAATCTACTCAAAACACGCATACAAATTACAAACACAGAGGTCATAAAGTTCCCTACCATAAAACTACGTAATAATGAATCTCACAGTCTTAAATCCCTAGTATCATGTGCAAATTATATACAACAGACTATCCACAGAACCAAGCCACTAGCTGAGATTCATTAAAGTGAGTGAAATCATGACATATATTTTTATTTATGGAACAATTTATTGACTTTAAAATATTTATTATTTGTTTAAGCCATTTCTTCCCTGCACTTCAGCCCCTAAGGTATCCAGAATGGTTTACAGATTAATAAAACAAAGCAACCTCTGCCTTCAATCTTAAAAGAACACACACAGTACAGACGAAAGGGGGGATGGGGAAGAAAAATCAGGAATTTCAAAAATAACACTGCAACCTTTGTGCATTGCGAGCACAAATCCTACTATTTTCCCCATAGGAATGCTTGAAGAAAGATACAATTCTATAACCAGCCAAATAAATAAATATCTCACTGCACTCACTGGATCTTACCTCTGAGAAGCTTTGTATAGGATTTGATAAGATTGTATTGGATGTACGAGGTGCGATCATTAAATTACGAGACTGTACTCGCTGTGGGGGAATGGATCACACGATTGCCAGGGACATGCAGCAGTGACATATAAGGACCTTGAGGAGAAGCTACACAAAGTTTCAAAGCGCTATCTTCATTGAGTTCTGGGTTAGAAACATTTTAGTTAGCACGTGCATTCATGCATTTATAAAATAAAGAAATATCGCCAATCAAAACCCATGGAAAGTTGAATGGATGACAACAATGCACCAGCTCACAAAGCTCTCGCAACACGCCAGTTTCGCGCCTGTAACCACATGGTTGGCATTTCTCATCCCCCGTATTCACCAGATTTGACCCCCTGTGACTTCTTTCTATTTCCAAAGATGGAATTGAAGCTGAAGGATCACTTTTTTGGCACTGTGGAGGATATCCAACGGGAATTGCAAAAGGTGCTTGGCAGGCTTGAAGAATGCGACTTCCAGGAGGCATTCCAAAAATGGAAGAGACACTGGGATTGGTGTACAGCTGTCCAAGGGGACTACTTTGAAGGGAATGGCAGCCAAATTTAAATCAGATAATTTTATTTCAATTCATGGGACTAGTTTTGGAATTTAATGATCGCACCTCATCTGTGATAGCACATAAACTTTATCGAGCTGCACTTCTATGTATGCTTATATCTCCAGCCACCTGTTGTGCCCTGGCCCCTGCCCCCCCATTCAGCTGGATGAGGGGGAGTCGGAGTCGTCAGGGGATGAGTGGGAGTCTGGACCATCAGCCCAGCTGGCTGATTCCATGCTTACCCTGCCCACTCCCTCAGCTGGGATGCCAGAGGCAATTCTTTTGCAACTAGCAGCGTTACAGCAGTCCAGTGATGATTCGGAGGCAGAAACAGCTGGGGATTCCCTGATCGATGCCCGCACCAGAAGGCGTCTGCGCAGACAGCCGACATGGGAACGGGAGGGCCATGAGATTGGCCATCAGCAGGGGCATGGTAGGCAGCCCCCACCCTCGGAGGGGCTTTGATAAGCAGCTGGCTAATTCCAGTAGCCAGCTTCTGCAACAACACCTTTTGGCTTCTCGTATTTCGAATCGGATCGGTGACTGGTGATTTCTCTTGGACTTTGACTTTGACTTCGGACCTGACAATGGACTTTGGACTTCCAGATTTTGGTGTCGGACTTTGGACTTTCGGATTTGGCAATCTTGACTTTTGGACTGTTTGGGATATTCTCACGGGCACTTCCTTGAACTGTTTTATTGCTGCGCTTTCTGTTTACTTGGCTGGCAATTAAAGCTTACGACCTGGAGACGAGGCAGGGAGTGACTCTGTTAACCTTTGCCTGCCATCAGCTCCCTGGCTGGTCATACAGGTCAGAACACCACCTTGGCTTCCTGATTGATTAAAGGTTGATTAAAGCTGCTATAAGTAATAATGAAGCAGAGAGGGCAGTCTTTTTTTTAAGAAATCTGTATTGTTTTCCAGATCAAGAGAGTTTTATTTTTTACATACTTAGTTTTACAATCTTAACAAAGTGAATGTCCGCAATCATATATCATCTAATATTTCAACATCTTAGTTTCTTTTTTCTCCAACTTGCCTTCTTCTTTACTTCCTTCTCCTGGTCTTCCTCCTTTTCCTTCTTCCCTTCCTTCTTCCATTCTTCTTTCTTCACTTTATAATTTATTTTTCCACCAAACAAAATTTTCATTTTAATTTTAATCTTACATTCCCTTTTGTCCAAATATCTAACTTAATCATATTTCCACAGTTTTTAAATAACATTAATACCATTGACTTAAATTCTTATACATTTACATTTAACAATATTTTACTTAATTTAAAAAACCGATTTACATATTTCTCATTTTTGTTTATATTTCACTTTTTTGTTTACTTCAGCTCAACTTAAAGTTAAAGTTTCGCAATGGCCCTATTTATAAATTTTATATAATTCAACTTATCTTTTTTATTCAATTTTATCCTTTTACGTTAACTAAAGGTACCAAGAGGAAAAAGAAACAAACTATGTAAATAGAGAAATAAAGAGAGAAGAAAAAGTAAAAAACAAACAAAATAAAGAATACATATATAAGGGAAGGAGAATGAAGAGAGTAAGAAAGAAAGAAAGAAAGAGAACAAACATTCGAAACATTTTTTTTTATCATTCTAGCTCTTAACCCCTTCTCATACTAATCCTATTTTTCAATACATTATTTTTTCCAAAATTCTTATTTAAAAAACAAATTTACTTAGGCCAACATAATAGTCCTTAACAATAATAATACTCATATATTGACTTTATATTAAACAACTATATAATTTTACATTAAAATATACATCTATATTCAAACCATATTTTCATTTTCCATATCTCTCAACTTATTCATATAAATATTATATCAACCTTTACTTAACCAAAAAATCAAAGGGTAATAATATATCTATATGTATAAAATACAGAGTAAAAAGTAAATAGGAAATAAACAAAGAATTTCATCCAAGCCCTTTTCATCTCAATTATTCATATTTCATTCTTCCATTTGTTTCATTCCAACTTAAAGTTAATCATTTCTAATAGCAATAATCAAAAATTTGATTTGATTTTTTTTGCATTTTAAAATATTATATCAACCAATTTTAACATTTTACTTAACCAAAAAAGAGAGTTGATAATATATGAATATATGTAGTAAATAAAAAATAAATCAATAAAAAGTAAATAAGGAATAAGCAGAAAATTTCCTCCATCTCCTTTTCGTGTCTTTAAATCATTATCAAAACTCAAAGCCTCAAAACATTCATATCTCCAAAAAATTTTCATCCTGTTAATTTCCATATGAGACTTTCATTTACCCCATTCCTTTCTGAATAGCTAGAATTTTCCCATACACTTTTGTTTTTCCATGCCTTTCTTTCTTTCCCTTCCCCTCAGTTCTCTCCCTTTCTCTTTCTCTCTCTTTAATCCTCCCTTTTTGTTTTCCCTGGCTTCTTTCCCTTCTTGTCATTTCTTTTTGGACTTCCAATCTTCTAATCTCCACCACTGTATGTCTGACTTTCTTTTGGATTAAAATTTATTCACCTCTAATTCCTTTTTCCCATTCTTTGGAAGATCTTGTTTTCTTTCCTTGGACTCTATCATTTCTCTAACCTTTATTTTCCTTGCTAATTTCCATCCTTTGTCTAAATTTACTCTGCCAAAAAACATTTTCTTTTATGCAATTTATTTTTTATTTTCTTGTTCCTCTCTTCTTCCTTTCCAGTTTTTTCCTTCAGAGCTTCTAATTTAAATCTTTGTAGTTCTAAAATTTTCTGAATCTGTCTGTTGAAATCTTTGATCCAGCTGCTTCCATCATGTCCTTTTTCCGGTGTTGACTTCATTTTAATCAAGCCTCTGCAGCTGCTTTAAATCCAGGTTAACTTTCCTTTATCCGTCCTTTCCACAGTGTCCCAAACTTTTGCTTATACCGTGTTTCCCCGAAAATAAGGCACTGTCTTATATTAATTTTTGCTCCCAAAGATCCGCTAGGTCTTATTTTCAGGAGATGTCTTATTTTTCCACCAAGAACTTCCTGTCTGCTCTGGCTGCACTGGAGGGGAGGCCTTATTATCAGGGAGGTCTTATTTTCGGAGGATGCCTTATATTTCAGCGAGAGGCAAAACTGTAAGTAGGTCTTATTTTCGGAGGATGTCTCACTTTCGGGAAAACAGGGTACTAAGTCTCTTAAGTTTACTCTCAAATTAAATGTTCAATATCCATTCTCTTTTAATCCAGCAGGTATCAGCTTTCTTTTTTGCTTGTAAATAATTATTGAATTTAGAGTTCCAATTTTTAATGAGTCCAATTCAGGAGTCCAATATTTTAGGCTATTGATCTTTGTCCATATCTTTAAATATATCCATTTTTTTTCTTCCCCAAATCTCCAAATATCTTCCTCCTATTCTTCTTACCCAACGTTTTTGTCCACTGCTTTTACACAATTTTTACGGGTGAAAATTTAGTCTTACTTTCCAGACCCTTAATAATTTTAAAGTGGTACATCTCAACTTGACTCCTGTTGCTTTTTCTTTAGGTGGAATGTTTCTTTTTTTGCTTCCGTTCTTCTTTTGGTGGATTGATGTTGTTCCCATGTCGTCCCGGCTTGTTCCAAAATGGCGCACTTGTTTTGCTGCATCGATTCTTCCGCTGGAGAAAAAGAGCCAAAACACGGATTCAGAAAGCAGGGCCGCTGCCCCGTTCTTCTCCTCTTTTACGTTCCCAGAGAGGGCAGTCTTCTAACACACTGGTCCCCAACCTTTTGGGCACCAGGGATCATTTCCATGGAGAAAGATTTTTCCACAGACTGGAGGTGGCCTGGTTTTGCATGCTGCCTGCACCCCATCAATAGCTTATTTGCACGGCCTGGTTGCTGGCATGCCACAGACCAGTGCTGGTTCAAGAACCAGAGGTTGGGGACCCCTGTTCTAGCATATTATAAAGCTGCTACACTGGATCTATCTAAACATAGTTTGGAAATATATACATATTACACCAGTGGTTCCCAAAGGGGATGGGACTTTGGGGGGGTGCTAGGAGGCCCCTGCGGGAGTGCCTAAAGCTCACCCTGCCCCGTGGGAGCGCCTGAACACCCAATGCTTGGCCTGTTCCACGGGAGACCCAAAGCTCACCCCACCCCACGGCAACACCCGAACGCTCACAGTTCGGCCCACTCTGCGGCAGCGCCCAAAGCTCACCCTGCCCCGTGGGAGCACCCGGAGTGCCCAGAGCTCGACCTGCCCCTTTGGAGCATTCAGAGTTCAGCCCTGAGTTAGGGCCAGCTGGCGAGTAAGCGATGAGGGGGAAGTGGAGTGCAAGAAGGTATGTTTTTATTTGTGTGTGCATGTCTGTGTGTCTCTCATTCTGTGTATGTGTGTATGCGTGCTATTCCGAATAATGCTATTTAGTGGGGGTAGGGGGCACTGAGGAGGAGTTTGTAGCACCAAGGGGGCGGTGGACTGAAAAAAATTGGAAACCATTCTATTACACTGTTATTCACTCAGTGCATGGGTTTATAAATGTAATCAACTCTCCTTATTTGCAAATCCCATATTTGCCAATTCATCTACTCACTAAATCATATTTATAATTGTAAAATCCATGTTCATGACATTTTCAAAGTCATTCTCAGGCATGCAGATCAAGAAAAAATTTGAGTCGTCTAATGCGCAGCTTCCCAGCTGAGGGTCATATTCACGAAACCAGTGTCCGGGTAACTTTATAGAATAGAACCACTGTGAATAAAGCCAATTAAATGTAACTGTAACCTTGCAAAAGATATTATTTGTGTTTCAGTGGGGTTATATATAGATTATTATATAGATTATATAATAATATAGGTTATATATTATTATATAATAATATAGGTTATATATTATTATTATTATATAGATCATATAATATCATTTGTGATTGTACTTTCCTTTGGAAATGGTATTTGTGGAAGAAATTTTTTAAAAAACATTCTGATTATGAATAAAATTAATTCGGGATAGGAGTAGATTAGCGTTCTTCAATTGCTAAACTGCTAAGAGAGAGACAGAGAGAGACAGAGAGAGGCTATAGGAGAGTGTGGGGGGGAGAGAGAATTGTTTATTCAATCTAAATATAGTGCTGAGGAGACATTGGTGTAGTTACAAGGAGACACTGAAATCTAAAGATGAAACAATAGAACTGGGCTCATAAAGAATATTATAAGCTATCTCAGAAGGCCAAGGAAGCATTAAAATTTATCTGCATTATAATAGTTCATTGGCAGCAACCCAACTATGCCTCATTTTGTTCAATGGTTATGGCTACATTGGAAATTGCTTTCTGTCTACTATTGTTAACATTTCCTTCCTATTTTGCAAGAGATTATTAAATAAACATTGGATGACCCAATAGGGAAGTTTTAGGAGCAGATTTCCTGAAATAGCAGGGGTTGGACTGGATGTTCCTTGAAATCCCTTCCCACTCTATGACCAACACCATTTAATAGGAGAGTTCACCTTACTCCGATCATAATTGACTTTTTTGGCCCTATTTTTGTTTTCCTTTGACTGTAATCTCTGAATGGTAGAGAACTCATACTTGCATTGTAATGTATGAAGTAACATTACTGTGCAATGCAGTGTATGAATAATGCATGAACTAACCAACACATATAGTATACATGTATGAATATTTTATCAAACCCTAATATAGTCTTCAATTACCCACACAAGAAAATGTAACAGAGGAATTGGATTTGATTCCTCCTTGACACATTGTTTCTCATATTTGTTTCTTGATCTAGCAGTTGAGACATTAAGGTTGACCCTAAATTTCCATTTCCTACTCATTTCCATTCTGAGTAAAGGGCAAGAATAGGCTGTCCAAGCTTCATACACACTTGATGTGAGTCATAAATATTGCAAAGTGTGCATGCAGTTATTTCAGAGTATGCGTTCTTTCTCTCTCCCCTCCTCTTAGAACGGATGGAAAAACACAATTGGCAAAAGAATGACCTAGCTCACACAATATACAGTGTGGGATGGGCAACTGCAAATAGTCTTGGATCCTGTTCTGGTGTCAGCATCTAGACACCTAATGTTTTGTTTATCTCAGCTTCTAGGCTCTTCTGGACATCAATTTTCTTTCCTTCCTTCTTCCCATGTCTCTCATCTCTCCCTGCTTGCCCCATGGACAGCCTTCCTGGGGGCTAATGATTCTGACTTTGCTTAGCCTACTGGGTTACAGATCACCCTGACCCCACTGTATACTGCTGAGATGTTAACATTAGGCCCACACCTGCCTGCATTCCTGAGTGATGGCCAGTCTTCTGAGAATCTATAAGATTTGGCCAATGGGTGGTAAATTGGAACATAAATCCTCATTGGGGAAGAGCTCAGGCGAGCTTAAGCTTGTAATGCAGGCAAGAAGCTTTACAAGCCAGAACTTGCCGGTAGAAATAACGTTCATCTTTTTCTGAATTGCATTTTGATTTTCCTCTCTCTTTTCCATCTCTCTTCTCCCCCTCTCCAGCATCTCTGCCCAGTTAAGAGTTTTAAGCTGCAATTTTAATGCTTTTACTGAGCTTCTGGAAACCAGTGTCTGAACATTATTTACATCCTAAAGCCAAGCAGTGCCTGGAGAATTTCAATTGCCTCATTTTATGAGATTCTGCAAGCTGGAGACTGGGGGAGACTTCTCCAGAACCTCTCTTTGAATAAAAAAAAGATGTTAGGGATTGGAGGAAGGGAAACTGATTGGGAAAAAATAGAATTTCTACATTACAGCTTCCAATATGAATAAACACTCAGTTCATGTGAAATAGCAATAGCCTTTGCTATAGATCTGGTTTTGAATAGCTTCGTGTCTGCATTGTGCTATTAAAAGCTGACTTGATACTTCTAGCTTGCATCACGATGGGGTGAGTCTGAGAGATCAGAGACCGGTTTGATAACAAAAAATAATATGGTGAGAGTAGGTAGGTTCAAATATAAACTTCACATGAAATGTTTTTATGAGATTTATTTTTATTTATTTTTATAAATAGTTTGAGAAATAACCTGTAAAACAGTAACATTGATGTATTAGAAAATTATTAGAAAAGTGAGAAATAAAAAGCTTAAATTGATTTTTTTCAATGAAATGGAGATTCATTCTATGAATGAGATAACGTTTTTAAAATAATATAATGTATGTAGGATTAGAAAAATGAGAAAATATATAAATGCGACTTAAATTTTAAAATGATTTTTTTAAAATTAAAAATAGGCTGGTTGGAAAGGAAAGGAAAGGAAAGAAAGGAATAGAAAGTGGAAAGGAAAGGAAAGGAAAGGAAAGGAAAGGAAAGGAAAGGAAAGGAAAGGAAAGGAAAGGAAAGGAAAGGAAAGGAACTGAATGCAAAATCTTTTCTCCCTTGGTATGAAAAATGAGAACTTGATATATCTATGCCGGCAATGAAACATTTGTGTACCAAAAGCATGTAAAAATATCAGTAATCTGTACCACCAAAAGACCTGGCACCACTGCTACAAATGGTTGCTGAAAGAAGCACTGTTAATAGCACTTTCAGGTATGCAAATATTGCAGTACAGGCTCTTTCTGTATTATCAACTTGAGAATCTCATTGTCCTGAATCTTATGAACATGAAAAGTTTACAGCGGTTGGAAACAACCGTATTTATTTCCTCCAAGTATTTTACCTCTCACTTTTAATATCTATCTATATACTTCTAAATCTCTTGTCATAACATATAACTGATTGAAATGGTGCATCATAGGGCAACAGTTGTTGAAACAAGGTACCTTGAATGGGGTAACTTGCAGAATGCATCCAAAATCTATGACCTATGACTCCCAAGGGAATGACCTTTGGGAAAGCTGTAGCTTTGCTTCAGCGTTATAGACTGCTGCTGCGGTCACATGATCTTCATTTTCAAAGTTTCCCAGTCAGTCACACAATCCCTTGCCCTCTTCTCCACCCAGTAGCAGCCATTTACCTGCCTCCTTGAAAGGGGAAGGAGAAGGAAAAAGGGGGAGGGAAACTTCCCATGTTCCCTGTCAGATTCCAACAAGGAACTTCAAAGGTGAAGCTGGCGGGAAGCTAGAAGTAGCTCCTGCTCCCATTGCTCTTTTCTCTGCCCTTGGTCATCCTGTTCCTCTTCTTTAGGTAAGTATTCTGAAACAGTGACCAGTGGGACACAGATTATCTAGGTTATGATATACTTAAATTTCTCATTTAGTTGTTTGTTAGCCTGCAGAGTAGGAAGAATTCCAACATGCTTTTTTTCCCCAGTCTCCCCATCCACTCACCCATGCCCAAAAAACTAAAACATTTTTTTTGCTTGAAAACTTTACCACAAATGTCTAAATATTGGAAGCTAAGTTAGCATTATATGCCAATGCATAATAAAACATGTAATCAAATACATTAAGGGGAAAGTAATTCATGGGAAAATACTTAAACTATTATAACTCAAGCATTCTTTACTGGGTTTTTTTAAAAAAATTGGTTGGTACTGCTTTCACGAAGAATTCTTTGTGATAGATTTCACACCATGGGGAAAATCCACTCAGAAATTACTTCCTATATTGGCAGGGAGGCGGTACAGCCCTAATCAATTTCAAAGTAAAATATAAACAATTAGCAATCATTTTTAATGTCTGAAATCCCCAGAGTCTGCCAAATCTCACAAGACTGAAGTGTTCTTGCAAAAGACCTCAGGGATGAGAGGATGAAATTATTTGGACTACCCACTGAGATGGTACCCATTTCTCAAAAAAAAAAAGGTCACTGACTCCTTCTAGATATATTAGTGTGTTCAGGCTGTAATGGCATGCTTTCTTTCTTTGATTTAAAGTCTACCTTTTGCCTCAATTTAAGCACAGAAAGGGGACAATAATCAATAGCATGCTCAGAAAATGAAAAAGGGCAGGTGTAAGTTAAAAGCATTAATTAACAGTTAAAAGCCTGTCTGAAGAGATTTTCCTTGACTGTTCCTCTAAAGGAAAGGCATCAGGAGAGAGTGGTGCCAATCCCTTGCAAACGCCTGCTTCCATCTGCCAAGATGGGGCATGTCCTTCAGTGTCTCTCCTGCACATATTAATGTCCAGTAGATTCATAACAGGAGAGTGGATCCTTAGTCCTACACTATTTAGAGCTTTAAAGGTCATCAGCAATACCTCTATTGCTGTCTAGTCAACATTTCATAATGAGCGTAGACATTTCCATTCAAATAGTATATAATTCCAATCTATTCCATCAGTTGCCTGCCCAGCTACTGGATTTGGCAGCAACTGGACCTCCGGACACTTGGTAGCGTATTCTGCAGTAGGATGTCAACAAGATATGAACTGTCACTAAATCAGGCCAGCTCAGCAATACTCTGTGTACTAGCTCTAATTGTGTAAAAAACATTCCTTGTCACAATTACTGCAGGTGAGTACAGTAGCAGCTGAAAATCAAGGAATGCCAGGTGTAAGCCTGCTCCTTCTGTGGAAGGAAGCCCTTTCCAAAATAAACTGAACTTCAAATATCAAATTTAGTTTCCAATTTACCAATAACAGCACTTCTCTAGATTTACTTTATTTTGCTCTCTCTTATCATGACCATGACTAAATATAATTGATGTTCAAGGTAATGTTACAACAAAAATGCTTCACAGTTGTACTTTAACAATTGAGCATGTCCCTCGATGCTAGAATAAAAATGATCGCAAGTCTCCAGTGGAGTTTCCTCTAAGCAAGATGCTAATTCTGTTTTGCTTCTCTGAATCTTCCAAAACCTTGGAAGCATTTTGCACAAATACCTTCCCATATCTGATAAATCCAATTTTTGAAGTTTCCTCCAAGACCAAGCTGTGCATTTTTCATTTACTTATAGAACAACTCTCCTTGATCTTGTCGTAAGGCAACTGCAAGAAATAGATGTATGACTTTCTTTGAGAAAACTATATGTTCGGTTAATCAGAAAAAGTCATGTTATATTTTTCATTGGAAAATAAAATCATGGCTTGATTTGGCCAGCATTGAAAGCTTAGTTTTAGTTTTGTTTTTAAGATTTACAAGATCAGGAAAATGAGGGATATAGTTGCAATCGCAGTTATGGTTTGTTTGCTTCATTTATTTATTTGGTATAATGTTTTTTTCTTTCTTTGAGTATTTATATAAGATAAATTATTCATTCTTATTTCATTTTACATAAGTTCATTGTTTCAATGTGAACTAAAACCACTATTTTAAAACAGCAATAACAATTTTAAAAAATATAAATGTATTCATATACGTAAGCATGCCTGTAGCAGTTGAATGAGAACTGAGAAACTAGGTTTATGCCTTTAGCCATGGATAAGTGAGTTTAGACCTGTCCTTTTTCTTAGTCCAGTTAAAGGAGTCATTGTAGTAGTAGTAGCAGTAGTCCTTCATTTTGGTCAATGACCAACAAAATGTAGATTCAGTGAGAGGGTGTTTGTTGCAGAGAAAAATGCACTCCAGGGAACATCTAAGTGAAAACACAACAATACTCAACAATCATCTTCAAGATGTAATAATAATGAACACCTTACAAATTTTAGGGTTTTAGAACTCTAGAGACTAGGTGCTTGGGCAGCAGAACCTTCTCTGATAATATTACTGGCTATCTCTGTTGAGATAAAACCTGGTTATTATGGTTTACCATGCAGTCCTCTAACCGGTTCCATGGAGAAAGGTTTTCCCGTAGACTGGAGGGAGTGTGGTTTTACATGCTGCCTGCATCCTACCAATGGGGCTTGGCTTGTTTGCGCAGCCCAGTTGTTGTCATGCCACGAGTCCAGTGCTGGCCCACAGACCGGAGGTTGGGGATCTCTGATCTAGCTCATGAAATAGCATGAAATATGTCAGCATAAATTTGCTGTTTCTTCTGCAATCTCCATTTGGCCTTGAGTAAACCAATGCTACTGACTATTGAGTATCAGCCTACGTTGTTTTATAATGTTATATGTCAAAAATAAAACCTAAAGCCTGCCTTGGTAGCTGCACAAATATGAGGACTAGATCTTTATCTTTTCCCGCCCCATTTTTTCCCCAGAAAATGCATGTGTTCAAGAACCCCATGTGAAATTCTTTCATTTTTTTTAAAGTAATGGACAGTTTCAGCTGCTTTCAATGTGGTATTATTAAAATTGTGGGAAGAAGTACTGGTTTCTGGCACAACATTTCACCATAAAAATTAGACTGTTTGTACTTAGTCAGATTTTTAATAATAGAATGTTGTATATATTGCCTTTTAAACCTTCTAGTGTCCCCACTAACTTGACTATGGTTTTTAGTAATAAAGTAATCAAGTTATCTTGATGGTTATGACAGAGATCCCACTCTAATTCCATGATGTGACAGCCATGTTGTACACTTTTTTAGCGTACATATTATCCACCAAACTTCTTTTATTGCTTCAAGAAAAATTACTGATACAGCAATACAACATAAAACTAAATGAAGACCCAATACTTTTATAAGAGTGCACACTGTCCAGTAAAGATTTAATTCTTTTTCAACAAGTAACTCGTTTAGCTGAAGTCAGCAGAGCATCAAAACGCTTACATTTGATTGAACTAGGATCAAATTGTCCCCAGCAATGCTGCAAAACATATCTAGTACAAAAACTACAAAAACTACAAAAACAGAACTGAACAATTCTCTAACTCAGGCAACGTGCAGGGCAGAAACCCAGCATACAAATAAATAATGATTGAACAGCCAAGTAATAAAAAATAAAGAGAAATAGTAACCAGATGCGTACATCATTTTTATGCACCTTTCATAAATAGGTATATGTATTTTCTTGTTGTTCTCTTTGATTTTATAGTCCTCCTTCATTTGCAGGATATGTCCTTCTCCTGTTACTGGAACAAGAGAATATAATCATAATGCTGCAATATAATTTTATGTAAATCATACCAACTTGTAGTACTTGAAATGCAGTGAAATTGAAATGCATATCATTTTCGTCGTTTCAAGCATTCTATTAAGTTTTGAAAAAAGGAACACCAATAATTTTAGGAGCACAAGGGGAAGAAAAAACAATTCTTCGTTATCTGGATCCTAAATGACTGGTGGAACAGGTTGCAAATAATGCTGCAGTTTGGCAATAACCATTACTGAAATATTCTTGGGCACAAAAATACTATTGGCTGGTACACTTATTGCATAGCCCATTGTTATAGAAGAGATAAGACACAACAATGCTGTAAATTTTATAGGCCCAACCTAATCACTGCAGGTTACAGAAATTAACTTGGTTAAAATACGACAAACCAGGAGGGATTTAAGAAGGTTGTACGACATCAACAATGACTGAATTCAAGAGAAATCGTTCAGACCAACAAGGCAAAATGTTGTGTCTGAGGGAGGGCATTTACCAAGTGCGGGAAATGCCAGCGTCCAGATTGGCTGATAACCTGAGCAGTGGTTTATGGTCTGTCACTAGCTCGAAGTGCCTGCCGAACAGGTACTCATGGAAGCGCTTGATGCCTGTCACAAGGGCGAGCGCTTCCCTGTCTAACTGGCTATAGTTACATTCCGGTTTAGAGCCTGAGCGGACGTGAAAGGCTATTGGCGCTTCCTCCCCATTTGGTAGTTTGTGGCTTAGGACTGCCCCTACCTCGCATAGGAAGGCGTCGCAAACCAGTACTACCAGGACAGTAGTGTTGAAGCGCATTAAGAATTTTCCCTCAGAGAGGAGATCTTTGCTCCCCTGGAACGCTCGTTCTTCTGTTGGCCCCTAGCTTCACGTAGTGTTCTTGGTTAATAGCCTGTGGAGTGGGTCGGCCATTGTCGCCTTCCCTTTTAGGAACATGTTATAGAAATTGAGGAGTCCAAGGAAGGCTTGGAGCTCCTGCTTGTTCTGTGGTCTGGCGGCCTCTCGTATGGCTTTGACCTTGTCAGTGGTGGGGTGGATACCTCGGCCATCGATTCGATAGCCTAGGAAATTTACCTTGCTGACTCCCAGGCTGCACTTCTCTCTTTTGAGTCGCAGCCCGGCTGCTCTGAAAACGGTCAGGACTTCCCTTATCCTTCGGGTTAGTTGCTCTTCGTGCTCGGCTGTGACGAGCACGTTGTTGAAGTAGGGCACGACTCCGGGGATCTTCAAGAGCAATCTTTTCATGATGCTCTGAAAGATCCCCGGCGCTACGCTAACTCCAAACTGCAATGGTTTGCATTTGAATGCTCCCCGGTGCGTCACGATGGTTTGGGCTTCCGCGGTGGGTGCGTCCACCGGGAGCTGTTGGTACGCTTGGGCCAGGTCGAGTTTGGCGAAGATCTTGCCTGGCCCCAGGGAGTTCAGGAGATGTTGTATTACCGGGACAGGATAGGCGCTCTATTGCAATGCCTTATTTAGCGTGCACTTGTAATCCGCGCAGATGTGAATGGAGCCGTCGTTCTTAAGGGGGGTGACTACTGGGGTCTCCCATCGTGCATGGTCGATGAGTTCAAGGATCCCCTGGGCAATGAGTTTGTCCTGCTCCGGGTCCACCCAGGGCTTGAGGGCAAAAGGTACTCGTCTCGGTTTGAGTCTAATTGGGCTAATGGTGGGGTTTATACTGAACGAGATTGGGGTCCCCTTATGCTTGCCAAGCTCAGTGCTGAACACATCCTGGAAGTCTTGGATGAGGCTGTCGATGCCCTTCTCCCGGATCCCGTGAACCCCTGTTAAGCCGATGCCCAGCTTCCTGAACCAGTCCACCCCCAACAGCATCGGCAGGTCATTCCGCATCACGGTTATGTCTAGGGGGCCCTGGAAGTCCTTATATGTGACGGGGACAGTGGTTTTTCCCAAGATGGGAATGCGGTTCCCCTGAAAATCTTTCAGCGTGGTGGATGTTGGGCTCAGGTCTCACCGGCGTAGGTTGGGGTTCGCTGTTTGCAGATCCCTCCAGGCGATCAGGGTGACGGCTGATCCCGTGTCCGCCTCCATCTTGTAGGGTGTCTTCCAGAGGGTTACGGTCACCTTCCACTTGGCTGTGGTGCTGTCACTGTTTCTTGCCACCCTGGTTTGGTGTGTCTTCCTCTCCCGGTGTTTGTGATCATGGTGATCCTTTCGGTCTCTGGAGACCTTCCTGCTTCTCGTGTCTGAGTCGCTAGAGCGCTTTTGGTGTTGCTGGCAGGGGCACAGGTCATTTGATCGGCACACCTTCCCTATGTGACCTTTTTTTCCGCACCGGTGGCAGTGCTGGTTCCAGAAACAGCATGCCGCTCTCACGTGGTTGCCTCCGTATCCCAGGCATCTGTGGCTGGGTTTTTCCTGCCGTCTATGCATGCGGTGGACTTCCTCGCTACTGGTGCTCATGTAACTCGAGGAGCTGGAATCCCGCCTGCTATTTTGGTGGACCTGTTCCCTTGGGGTTGATTCGGCTCCGGGGATCCTCTCCTGGATGGAGGATGCCATGTTTTGGGACTCCGCGAGGAGTGCTTCCTCGATGGCGTCATCCAGGGTAATCTGATTGTTCCCCATCAGTTTATTCTGGAGCTTTTTGTCACGGAGGCCCCAGACGAATTGGTCCAGAAGGATGTCATCTATGCCCTCGGAGTAGCTGCATAACGCGCCTAGGTGGCGTATCAGGGTGGCGTAGGCAGCAGCGCACTCCCCTTGCTGTTGCATGCGATTTCACAACGTGAACTGCTGTGCCAGCTTGGAAGGGGTTGGGGCGAATCGTCTTCGCAGGGCATCCTGTAGGTCTTTCCAGGGCATCGAAAAGACCGGTTCGGGCGCTGTGATCATCCTGGCGGTTTCGAAAACCAGTGTCCTCACCAGGTTGAGGAATGTGCTCCTCAGTCTCATGTCTGATGCATCGGTGAGATAGCTCAAGCGCACGAAGCACTCGAAACGAGCCATGAACCCATCTCACGTGTCCGCGACTAGGTCGAATGGGATCAGGGATTTCATGTGGGCAGCCATTTTGCTGAAGGTTTTTTGAATTTGGCGCTGCTAGCTTCTTCCGCGATTGGTTCGCTTCGGTCTGGTCTGTGCGATCTGCGGTAGTTTGGTCACGTCTGGTTGCGATCGGTGTGCCTTGCTCGTCTGGTCCGGCCTGGTGGACGCAATCTGCTGCCGTCTGGTCGCGTCTGGCATGGTAGGAGTGAGCTGTTTGGATGATCGCGTTTGACTCAGTGATGGCGTCCGGTAGCTCGTGTCTGTTCACTTGTTGTTCCATGGGCCCACCTCGTTGCCAGTGTTGGATAGGGGGTTGCGAGGAACGAAGCGGAAACACACTTGGTTCAATGTCTTTATTGGTGCAGGTGAGCAGGTACAGGAATGGCGCCCGGCCGGTCGGCTGCCCCCTATATACCCACACTAGGGTGACAGCCTGCCAATCCAGATGCTGGCATTTCCCGCGCTCGGTAAATGCCCTCCCCTAGACACAACACATTGGGAAATGATGGGTATTAGGACAATGCCTTTACAGTTGAATTAATTTGTTCTTGTGATCAATAAATGTTGAATAATTTACCATAGGCCAACTGGGAAAAAAACAAGACTACTGATAACAGCAAACTTTGAATGACTTGTTTCTATTAAGAAATAAATTTTAATGACTTTTTACAAGTGATTGCATTTTCTGTGTATCTTATTTTCTTCAGTAAAAATAATGTTATGGAATACCTAACAACAAATTATAGATGCATCAATAAACCTTTATTTGTTATATAATTTATAATATGGGACATTGTGTAGTCCTACTATAACATTTCTTTTCAGACGTAATCCTACTAAGTTCAATGGGAATTATTCCTTGTTAAAGAATCCAGGTAAATGATTGGGGGTTGCAGTTTAAAATGTATCTAGCAAAATGTATCAGTAAAAATTGAAAAGGATAGAGCAATGAGAAAGAGAGAACCAGATTAACCTTATTCAATATAACCTTGGCTGTAAGTCAAAAGCCCAAAATCCTATTTGGATGCAAATATCATTGGTGAATAACAGCTAATAGAGTTTCCTTTGGCAAGGAATTCTAGAACCATGAAATACTATTAAGACCCTATTTTTGATATTATTTCTTGTACTGGTGGGAGAGAGAAACTCCCATCTTTTTCTAAGGAGCAGAGATATGTGAGCAGGCAGTTTTTTTAAAAAAAAACAGGTCACAAATAATGTCAGATGGGTGAGATCATAATCAATACTATACCTAGAAATTTACTGTGAAGTTGTAACTAGTGACAAGATACGTGTTGCTAATCAACAGATTTGGAACTGTCAGCCTTGTGAGGTAGTCCATACAAGAAGCACAGATTGTAGGGTTATATTAATAGATTCTTGCAAGACTGAAAGGATATCTCTCCCACACTTGCCTTTACAGTTCAAGAAACTAGGGAGGGTAGTGTGGGAGATAACCAGACTCAGTTCAAGGGAGTGATCAGACATGCTCACAGGAGATCTAGGTCCAGCCCACCTTGAATTCCATGGACTCTTATCTACTGCCTATTTGTTTGGACCATTATAATTCAGATTCTTGTAGAGAGAAGCTTGCAATAAATCTTTATAACCATTTGAATTTCTAAAACCATCTGATTTCCCAAGTGCTTGACAGGTATCTTCAAAGACATTCAAACACATTACTTCTGAAGACTCTACTAGACCTTTATCTAGTCTGAGGCTCTCCCACCTGTCTCCCATGGTCATTCCTATATACCATCATATGAACAATATAGTTCAAAAACCTTAAGTTTCCAAATGCTTTTAAAAGCAGGCTCGAGTGGATCAGAGAAAGGGTGCAATTATTTTTGTAATTGAATGCCTTTAGTCCTGCACTGTGATTTTGTATATATTTAAGAGCTCTTAACAAATACAACATTTATCTTACTCTGGATCTAAACATATTTTCCAAATGCTTCTGAAAAACCTTGGACACCCCCCTCGCATCTGAATATCATGTAAATAATTTCAGCTTCTGCAGTATGTCTCAGGGTATTTGTATCCATTTCTGCAATGTGTGTAAATGCTAATACATCATTGATATCAATGCACAAAAGTGTTTTGGTGCTAGACACATCAGTGCAGTTTATATGACTGCTTCATTTGCTTGATAACACTACAACACACAACATACATTTTGACATCCTTGTATGGCTTGAAGGAGATGCAGGAGATGCAGGGCAGGCAGTGTGTATGATGGGTAACCTTTGCAAGCATGATTATATTTGCACAGACTCTCAGACAATCAAGAGTCCTTTATTGTGAAGGCCCTTGTTCACCCAGAAATCAACATGAGTGCAATTGTACATGTGAAGGATTTTCTTTTGGAGATCCCCTCCTGCATATCTAGATATTCTGTAGAGACAGATGTCATTTCAGTCCTCACAGTGGGGGACAGTACTTGTTGGGAGTACTCATATGGTGTGTACTTTCCATTCCTGAAGTCCCAGCAGGGGATTATATGTTCAGTTGTCCTGTACACAGTCTTGCTCTAAACTATAAGAAGCTCCTTGCTGGGTCAGACCAAGCTTGAAATTCCATTAGCAACTGCCTAGTAGTTTAGCCAAGAGATTCAGAACAAAGAAAAACATCTTCATGCAGATTTTAGAAAGTAGGAGTGAGTGGGAAACAATTTGCATCAAAGATGGCTAACCTTATTAAATTGCAAATTAATACCATGTTCAGAAAACCATCCTTTTGCACTCCATGTAAATGAAACTGGAATAATAGTCACATGTTGAATGTATGAATAGCATCAACAGTGAAGATTAGAATCTTCTCTTTCACCACAAAAAAAATTAAAAAGGGGTTTGATTGTGAGAAGAATAGGAGAATTAACAAGGATTATAGAACTGATTTTTTTAAAAAATCAAAGTGTTTCAAATTAATAAGGGAAAAGGCTGATTTAAACAGAGCTTTCCATTTTGCCATTCATTTCTTTCCTTAAACATTGGTGTTCATATTAATTCTAGAATTCCAGCAGAATTGTAAGCTTTTACACTTAGTACAACTTTCTCCTATTAACTCATATTAATGTGGTGATTTAAATATAATTAATCATTGGCATAAATTAAAATAGATTTAAAATGGGAATATACGAGAGAGGGGGAGGAAGGGGG
>JANHFO010000980.1:116877-129816 GCA_032468095.1 Pareas carinatus
AAAATTATGACAAATCAAGGCTTGAACTATCTTGCTTTGCATGTAATGAGTCTATCTCATATATTAGTTTCACCTTTAAAGTTGCATGACTGAAATAAATGAACTTTTTCACGATATTCTAATTTTTCGAGTTTCACCTGTATATCACTGAAGACTTTTCTTGTGTGAATATTGTACCATGTCACACATCACACGACACAGTATAAACACAGAGATAATAAATTTGATTCTTGTGTTTCTGAAAGCACAAATGATCCTACACACGCTTTCCAAAAATATTTTCTTCTGTTGTGTCTGAGAGGTTGGATACTTTACCCATTTCTTTCAAATGGCAATTAATTAATGGAAATCAAGACTTGTTCTGCTTGACATTTAGACGAATATGCCACAAGAAAAAATCTCAAAACTGTAGGACAAAAACCTTTGTGCATCTGTTGCCTAAGTGACCCTTTGGGGTTTGAAAAGATGAGTTGATGGGATCCATGGTGAGTTGCCTGTCATATTATGTGAATTACTACATATGCTCCTCCTAAGTTATCGTTGTTAATCTAAACAATAAATGCATTCTCTTTTTCATTTGTTTTAATTCAGAACTGAATTTTGGCATCTATTCCGCTAGCAACTTGTGGCGTCTGCTGTTTCCCTGGGAAAGCTGTTTTAAGGCTACTGCCCAAAAGACTCTCTTTACAATAATTGAGCACATAGCATTTTCATACCACTGTAGTCTGCTTAAAACCTGCCTGTTCTTAAATGCTATTAAGAAACTTTATTTTTCTGATCAATGTATAGCATATATGTCAGACAGGTGGCCCCACGGGCCGGACATGGCGGTGACTGATGCGCTCTCTGGAAGTGGGACAATGGCAAAGTTAGGGGATTTTCAGTTGTGGGGGGGCCATCGGCAGCAATGGGTGGATTGGCAGGCGCCATGGTGGGAGTCCGTAGTGGGGTCTGGAGAGTGTGGAGGGTTTCATGGATGGTGTCCTCAGGGATCGCGGTTGGCACAGGGGGGGTTTCCAGGGATTTCTGGGGGGTCACGGTGGAGGAGAGGGGACCATGACAACTGCAGTGGACATGGCACTGATCCACAATGACAATGGGTCTGTCACCCCTGATATATAGTTTCTTAGAACCATGGGGACGTCCTTTTTTACCTTAGAAACTACATAATTAGCTAATTAGTTAATTATGTCTAAGTGTCTATAAATGTGTGTTTATAGCACTAACTACAATTATTCAAATTGGTTACAGGTAGTCTTCAACTGACAATTCCTTTAGTGACCATTCAAAGTTACAACAGCACTGAAAAAAGTGACTTATGGCCATATTTCACGCTTACGACAGTTACAGCGCCTCCACGGGCCCAAATTCAGACACTTGGCAACTGACTCATATTTCACATGGTTGCAGTGTCCCAGGGTCATGTGATCACCATTTGCAACCTTCAGACAAGCAAAATTAGTAGAAAAGCCAGATTCACTTAACAACTGTGTTACTAACTTAACAATTGCTACATTGGGTGTAGTTATTCATTTAACAGCTGTGAAACAGTTCATAAATGGGGCAAAATTCACTTCACTGTCTCACTTAGCAACCGTGAACAGAATAAGGTCCTCTTACCCTTTGGCTAGGGACCTTGTATTATCCAAGTGTATTTATCAAAGCCTAAATAATATTCAAACTGTATGTATTACAAATCTGTACATATTTCTTCATATGTTGAAACCTACAGTGTGAAGAATGAGGAACTAAAAGCATGAAAAATAAGGAACCATCTGGCAGTTGGAACAGTAGTGCTGAAAGTTGTGATAAAATGGGAATGGAAAACTGCCTCAGTATTACAATCACCATATCTGCCCTGGAAATCATGTGCTTGTGGGTTTATGGTATAAAGAGGTGGTACTGAGTATGGATCCTTCAGATGGCTTGTCCACCTGGTCATCATTACAATGGGTTTCTAACGTAAGCACTTCATGTATACTAGGTTATGCTCTATTTTACAATAAATCTCTGGATTCTGAAGTGAGATGGTTCATGGTGTGTTTCTCCTCACACAACATACATTTGGAGCTTAATTGTGGTCATAGGTTGAGAAGTACCTGTGCTTTGCTCAATAAAATCTAAAACTGATCTGGCAAGTGCGTACACTTGGAATATTGCCTTACAAATTGAGTGTATTCTAATTTTTTCCTTGGGTTGTTTCTTGGGCTGAGGAGCTATTAATTTAAATTAAATGTAAATTTGCGAGCCAGTGTGTGATTTATTACTTTTTATGCTGAGTTAAAAATAAATAAATAAAGCACCTGAATTTGAGTACACATTTTTCACCTTTGTGGATTCTGTTCCCTTTAAAAGATGGACGTTCAGTGGGGTTCACGGAGTCAGGAAGTATATTGGCCCCGAGATCCACTTCAAGGTTGCATGGATATATACCGTTCTCTTTGCAAAGCGAGTGGAAAGAAAAGGTTATCACAAGAAAAAATGTGCTTCTTGATTTCTAGAGAAGCTGCTTGGTTCTCCAGCTACAGTGATTTGCCAGGCCCTTTGATCATGTTGGGTGTATATTGGATACTTATTTAATACATTAGCATCTCTTGAGTAAACCCTTCAATGACTGGATAAAATAAACTGCAACATTAGGTGAACCCCAGAAGCAGGAACAAAACGATATGCTGTGCCTTGTTAACATAGGTACATACAGGCATATATTTCTTTTTATATGGTTCCCATGTTGCTACAATACAGCAACAGTATATTGTATGTACTCATAATGTCAAAATTATCAAGGTAATGTTAGATCTCAAAGCTTAGCAGGGTAACAACTGTGTGTAGAATTTAGATCTGGAACCTCTGCTAGATCAAAGTCTCTTGTTAGGCAGAATCAATCATTTTAACCAATACTTAACCTTCCCGCCCTCCAATAAGTCAGTTTTGTGGGTCTCTTTCTTGCTCAATATAACACACTCTGGGTGGCCAGGAAACAAAATATACTGTTTCAGTTGTATCATTGTTCATGCTTCTGCTCAAAATTTCTTGGGTCTATAAAATGTTAGTATATATTGTCAGCATCTGCCTTTAAAGATACTTATATTTCTTGTCCCCCAGAGCATACCGTGTTTCCTCGAAAATAAAATTAGGTCTTATATTAATTTTTGCTCCAAAAGATGCATTAAGAGCTTATTTTCCAGTCAGGTCTTATTTTCAGGGAAATAAATGTGTCCGTCTGGTTGATGATCTTAATTGGACCTTATTTGGGGGGTAGGGTTTATATCACGAGCATCCTGAAAAGGCATGCTAGGGCTTATTTCTCGGTTAGGTCTTGTTTTCAGGAAAACAGGGTCATTCTTCACTACCTTATAGCATATTGGAGAATTTGAACTCACTAGTGCAACAGACTTTTCTCAAGAATCAACTGTTCAAGATCTGCTGTCGGATATCTATTGATCCTATATTTGACAGTGAGGTGTTTATAGTAGGTCATGCCTTTATCCCATGTTGTTTGCATGATGCACATGAGCCTGTTAAATCTTGAACCAGCAACTACACTGCTAGATTCAGAGAAGTGTAAATATCAAAGGATCGTCTCATATCAATTTTGCATATTAATCAAATTAATCAATATTGCAGTCCAAATGAAATCTGAAAAGTTCAACCTTGAAATCTGCAAGGTTATGCCAACAGCATAATCTATGGCTTCTAGATAAATTAAAACCTTCTCGATTAGGCCAGTATTGAACCCTTTACTTGATTGCATTGATCCCTATTAATCCCAAATCTCAACTGTATTGAAAACCTATACTATGAAATAATCTTTTTTCTGACTGCTTTAGAAATAAATGCAGCCCTAATAAAATTTCATATTTGTGGAGTTCTTAAAATCAGTCATGAAAAAAAGATTTATTAAAGTCACAGTGAATTTTTCTGCCTTTTTTTTTTTTTTTTTTACAAAATTTCATCCGGAATACACATACCATCTTCCGGCCCTCCGCAAGCCATGAAAAAGTGATCACAGGGGACAAATGATATTGAGAATCTTTCTGAAAGAAAACAAAACCTTGCAAAAACATCAAATTCCTATGCACGAGGGTTTGACTACAAGGCTGCAACTGAGCAGCATACAACAACTTAAAATAACTACAACAACTGCAGATCTGTACAAAGCATGACTTGCAAGGAGAGGTTAGTAGTGTCTCTAAACGTGGGCAGAGTAATTTTTTGGCCTGCATAAAATGTATTTTGCAGGGAAAATGTCTGTTACTTAGTAAAGGGGGTATTGGTTGCCTATCTTAGCACACTAGGACAGAAACAGAAGACATTTTTTTCCAAACAGCAGGGAAATTATCCATTAAGCCTTCAAAATCAAGGCTGAGGAAAGCAATTCTGCACTTCTGAACCTGGCACCTCTTTAAAGAGAATGCCCAGAATGCAGTTAAGCCACCTTGTTATGTTATTAGAGCTTCTGCAACCCAGTAAACATAAACAAACAGATGAAGCAAAATAATCTTTCGCTTGCATTTTATTTATTTCATTTTTAAGACTGTGAAGATTCCGAAGGCCTTTGTCGTAAAACTCCTCCATCGCTGCTTGATAAGCTGTCTGTGTGCCAAGAAGAAAAAAAGTTGACAGCTACAGCCGAAGCAGAGCTCATTAAACGCTTTCGCGGTAGACTTTCCAAAACCTGGGGCTCTTATGGATCATCATAAATATTTCTACCAAGCTGGGTAAATTATATTTCACACTGAACACTTTTATTGAATTGGCAACCTTCATCCCTTGCACTGAGAAGGACGTTAATTCACTTTTAGTAGCCTCAAACATTGGGGTCAAATAGCCTGTTAGACTGAAAAGGCTGGATGTCAAACTCTTTCTCCTGTCAGCTCCGGAGATACAGGTTGGGGAAGGAGAACTGGCTGCTCTGACCCTCAGCCTCCTCACACAATTCCAGGCAGCTGCTCCCCAAATGGCTCCTGCTTCCAAGATGGGGGCACATGGCCTCCATCGATTAGGAAGGCCATGGAAGAGCAGAGCAGCCACTTCCCGAAGGAAATTGATGGTACCAAAAAGGTAAGTGACCAATGAGTGATGGGGTGGGAACAAGGCCCAGCGGAGTGAGAAGTGGACCCAAGACCTGCAGGGACCCCAAGGGGTAGGGAGCAGAAGACAGTGGGCCTCAAGGTGGCCCTAAGAGGCCCAGGGCAGGCAACCTGTGAGCCTCCCCCACCTCGTGCTCCACTTAATGATCTGCATGGCCGTTTAAAGACTGCATTGTGTAGAGCAGGGATAGGCATCATTAAGTGAGATGATCACATGGATGCCTCACTTAATGACTTCCCAGCCTGGCTCTTTATGAAGGAGGAGGAGGGGGAGGAGGAGAATCAGAAGAATCAGAAGAATTCCGGCCTTTGCTGCATGAAGAGGCCAGCCTTGCTGACAGAATGGAACCACAACCACATTCCAGATCGGAACAATCTTTAGGCTTGGGACAGCAGTGTCAGCCGCAGCCATATGAGCACCTCCTTCAAACTGTTCACTTTAATTCAGAGATGACAAACCATATAGTAAAACAAATCCTATTTCCATAACAAGAAATAGAACCAACTACTTATTACTTAAGAGCCCTGGTGGTGCAGTGGTTAGTGTTATATCTAACAACTTACCAGACATCCTGGAGCTAGCCTGGACGTTTCTCCCGGTCTGCGTGGGTTGGTCTAGGAAGCAAGTTAATTGTTACTAAAAGCTGATTGGTTAAGACGCGCTAAGTCGCGTGAAATATAAAAAGTCGAGTGTTATTGGTTACTGTTGTGCATTCAATAAACAGTTATTGTTCCAACCAAATGCATCCAGTCTCTTCAATCTCACGCTACTTTACTCTGGCGACGAGGATGGAATTAACCCATTAATGAGGAACGATCTACAGAGACCAGAACATTAATGTGCTAAGGTGCTAATGTAAAAAACTCAACAAACATAAAACTTTATTACGGATTTGCATAGTTCAAAACTGTCCAAATAATTTCAAAATTCTTTCAGTGCAGTATAGTCAGGCTTTAGGCTACAAGAGGCCAATGCAATCAAGCCGAGAGTTGTATTAATCATAAGTTCAGGGCTAGCAAGCAACTGTTCCTGATAGGATTAAGTAACACATCATATCTGATCAAATAATGTCTGCACCCTATAGATCTGGATTGTTTATTTTGATGGCATTACTGATTAAAATTACTGATAAGTTCCAATTATTATTCACAGCATATACTAATTACTGATGGCTGTTCAGCCTCTGCTTGAAAACCTCCAGTGAATGAATATTTCTCTCATTTCAATACCAGACAAGAATCTTGCTTCTTTACTTTAATCAATCCCTATTTGATTATATTTTATAGCAAGATTACAAGAAATAAATAATGTAAAAGAAACAACAAAAATAAACAGGACAATAGTAGAGAAAATACTCTCCAAATTAAGAAAAATACTAAGCATCGGAATGTATCATTATTATATATGAATTTATGAAATGTCTAATCTGTGCTCTTTTACTATAGATTGTATTTGCCATTTTTGAAAAGCATTATCTTAATAACTTCATCTGGCTCACGGTATTTTTATTTATTTTTTATTATGAACTACTGTGGGAGCATTTACACATTGAAGACAAACATTTTAGTCATGTCTTTTTTCTTAGTTATTTTTCAAAAAGAGAAAGGACTGCCCTATTTAAAAGGTTTAACCTGTTCTGATTCATTAAGATCAAAGTTCATATTTTGCTTCAACTAAGAATTCACAAGACAATCTTAGGACGTATTACTCTTAATGTTTAGCCTGATCCTCTCCTATGCCTATGGCAGTTTAAGTCTAAAGCAACACAATATACTGTAAGTCTGTCCACAATATAAGGCTTTACCAGTTTGGTAACAGCTTGAAAGATATTCATTTCTAACCAAGGTCACCACATCTTTTCCACTTTCCCCTGTTGCTGTGTCTTTTCTGTTCCAGGAAAGCAACTGCCAATCACTTTCTTCCTGTGGTATGGGTCTTCCTGGGCATATATTCTTGTATTTAATATGCATATATAGATGGGAAGATGGGCAGATAAGTAGAGCATGTACATATATGCAGGCACACTGAACGGTTACCTTTAAAATGAAACTTTCTTTCTTGCCGATCATTCTAGCATTCTAATAATTTCTAGAGATTCTGTCTATCATCCCAAGTTAAAATAGCACAGTGGCTAGAAGTTTTACTTATAGGAAAGAGATTGCTGGTTTAGAACTCCAACTGTTTTTTTAAATTAATGCAAGGTCCCATTTGTTTCATCCTTCCCATCCTCCACCCCACAAATCACTTGAAATAAAAGGATTTCAGGTGACTGAAAAAATGATAAAACAGTAAACCTTTTTTTAAAAAAATCCTCAGCTAGCTAATGAAAACGGGCAATGTGATAGAATTAAGTTCCATGCTTGGTTTTGAACCTCCAACATTTCATATGCAAGCCAAAAATTTTAACCGAAGTGCTATTTTAGTAATGGTAGCAATAAAGAAAAATCTTAGATGCTCTTAGAGATAAGAACAATCACTGCCTCATCTGAGCAGCTTTTCTTCCCCTGCAAAGTAGCCAACAAACGGCTGGATTTAGCCTGTAATGAAATAAAGTGCGCTAGCCAAAACAGATGAAAGCACTCAAGCATATGTAAGGGAAAAAGACTACTTTCAAATCACAGCAGAAAAGCACATCTGGAGGTCAAATCTGCAAAGGGAAGGAGGTGGAAATAGGCTGACATTATCCATTTCAGTCTTCAAAAGAATATGACTATTCTCCTATTCTGGCAATGGATCAACTAGGCAATGCAGAAAACCTTAGAAAAACCACTAGCATTCTGTTTTTGAGAAAATCTGTCACTGACTAACCCTAAGAAGGTTATCGTAAGAAATGTACAATTACATATATTTCTAGAACTCAAATGTGCTAAATAAATGCTAGTGCATTATAGGACTAGCATTTATTTTTCCTGTGAGCAGCATCGAGCATTGTAGGAAAAAAGCATACACATTTTTATAATCAGTAGCACAATTTCTTATTTTGTTCAGTATTAAATGCAGGTTTCACGCTGAACACTTAAAACTTGCTATTTAAACAACAGATCTGATGGTTAGGTCTGGGATCTTATCAGCACAATTGTTAAGTTCAAGAGACTTAGATGGGCTGAAATTAACTAACTTATATTTGTGTGTATGTGTGTGTGCGCTAGTCTTTGGGTTGTTCTTTCAGAGATGTATAGCGAAATTGCATTACACAAATGTATATACTAGCTCTTTTTTAAACAGGACACTCAAGTTCTAAAAAACCCAAAACGAATCAGTGTTTAGATGAATGAAATGTTGGAGATTTTCAGCTGCATAGCTGCTGGAGTGGAAACACCTGCTATTCAAAGACTACATTGAAATATTAACATTTACTTTCTAGCTTGACAAACAGCCTCTTGCTTAGGATCATATAAAATATCTCTTATTTTAAAGCCCACTTAAACTTTGCATGATCCTGAAATTGGAGCAGAATTAATGCTTATTGCAATTCTCAGGAAGAATGAAGTGCAGATTTTGTTGTAGTGAGGAAAGAAGTAACACTGAAAAATAATAAAATTCAAATGCCTTGTAAACGGGAAAGAGCTATCCAACATGAGTGGAAGGGAGGAAAAAATATGTGGGAAGAGATTTAACAACTACAAAAGTAACTCAACTTCTTTATTTCCTCTGGCTCCCAGATAAGAGAAAAATCCAAGGAGAAGCTTGGGAGAGCTAGGAAGCATTTATAGGTACTCCTCCTTGACTTACAACCACAATGAGGACTGGAATCTTGGTAGCTGAGGTTGTGAAGCAGCACTCTTAGTTGCAGTTGTTAAGCAAACTCCCAGCTTGTTAAGCAGATGAAGCAAAGGCTGTTGTGAGGATTTCAGCTCCCCTTGGTGGAGCTGCAGAAGAGGAGATTAAACCTTCAGGATTTCAGCTCCGTTCTCACAGCTCATCCAAAGACTTTCCCTCCCCTCCATACATGGAAGGGAAATCCTTCATGGGACTACAAGAAGAAACCTGAAACATTTAGGGAAGGGAGAAAGGATCACATGATTGCAGGGGACTTGGCAACAGGTCATAAAAGCAAGCCAGTTGCCAAGCATCTGAAACTGCAATCATGGAACCTCGGGCAGCGGGATGTTTTACAATGGTCATAAACCACCCTTTCAAGGCCATCATAGCTTTGAACGATTGTTAAATGACCAGCCATAAATCCAAGACTACCTGTACTTCAACATGAGAAGCCCTATTGCCGTTGGCTCTGGTTCCAAGTTTGTGGCTTGCCCAAGATGTCCAGCTAAAGTTTTACTTTACTTTGCACAGATGTGTTGCTGCTGAATTTCAGTGTAGCTCCAATACAAAAAAACTCTTGTCGAGACCTGGCAGCTTCCCACAGCTGCAAAGCGTACTAGGTAGAAACAACAAAAGATTCAAAGGCAAGGCAAGGCAAGGCAGAAACATTTTAGTTTTGTGGTCTATCTCTTTTTCCTCTTCTCTTTTGTGTTGTGCTTTGAGAAGGGAGGGGTTAGATAATCTATGCTAACAAGCAGTAGTAAATTCCAATCAATGCCCAATGGAGGCGCAATTTTTTTCTTGATTGATTCTCAGTTGAAAGTATATCCTTTCATTTATTCGTGTGAGCATGAATACAAGGACCCTGAGAACTGATAATGCAGTAATAGTTCTTGTACCATTATAGTTTATTATTTCCAATTGGTTCCTCTAGATATGTTGAGACTGCAACTCTCATGTGTTGAGTACAGTGTTTTTGCAACTAGCCTAGAGGTGAGCATGAATATCCTTTCACTGTACAATAATGTCTTTGTGGCCCTCTTGGATTTTCACACTTCCATTAAATCCCAATAATAAATTCCAAACCTGATGAAACTCATCTTATGGGAACGGTATTACTCTAAAATGTATTTCTGGGCAAGACTCTTTTAAATAATGTTTGAAGAACTTGAAGAATCTCCCCTCTGCTTTACAAAATTCAGAAAAATTATCCACCCAAAGCTTTTGGTGACAAATTTGAAAATGTCATATTGTATGCAGATCTAAAAATGACCTAGCTGCACAATTAGCTTTCATGGATCAATGAAATGCTTCAAACCTTCTCTGGCTTAGTCCTAAAGGGGATCTCAGATCTGCACAAACATTATTTCCCTTACTGTAAAACTCTAAACAAGTTTGCCTTCTTTTAATTTTCTTTGCTTCTTTTTCTTATTCTCCTACCATCTCTCCTACCAACTACACCAGGGGTCTCCAAACTTGAGAACTTTAAGAATGTGGACTTCGGTTCCAGTTCTGGAAGTTGAAGTCCACATGTCTTAAAGTTGTTAGGTTTGGAGAGTCCTGTACCAAGGGTGCTTTTTCAAAAGGCAACTGGACTTTCTTTTGTTTTTCCTTGAGGATATTTTGCTTTTCATCCAAGAAGCTTCTTCAGTTCTGAAGACGTTTCAAGGAAAAACAAAACAAAATCCAGTTGCCTTTTGAAAAAACAACTTTGGGACAACCATGGCCTGGGTGAGAATTGAGAATCTCCATAGACATAAAGGGACCCCTGGGCGATATACCATGTTGTCCACAAGATAAAAAAAATCCTGAAGTGCTTGAATATTTTGATCAACATCAACCATTCGGGTATATATTTTTACATATCTTTCATCAATACCTTTTAATCTTACTAGTGCAATTCCGCACATATTCTTTCCATTTCCTGTCTAACCATCCATAAAAATTGTTCTACGTTTTGAAGTGTACCGATTCTTCTTTGTTCTTCAACATAAAAGTTAATCTGTCCATTTCTGCGCAATCTAAAAATTTTCTAATTATTTCTTCATCTTGTATTATTTTCTCATTCTTCCAATTTTGTGCAAAGACAATCCTAGCTGCTGTCAGGACGTGTACAATCAAATGTACATATTGTTTGCTAAATTCTTCTGGAAGAATACCTATCAAAAATAATTCAGGTTTAAAATTTATCAACCATATCCGAATGGTTTATCTTGATGGAAATATTGAAGCACTTTGTTTTATATTTGTTTTTTGTTTTTTCCTAAAAATTAATAAAATTCTTTTAAAAAAAAAGATTAAAAAATTCCCAGAGTGCCCAGATCTTTAAAAAACAACATTAGTGAAGTGGGTAGCTGGCTCTGGACCAAATGCGTAATGAAATAAAGCATCAGAAGAGAAAAAATAGTCTAGTCAAAAATCACTACGTCTATAATTGTATAATTACTCACAATCTTTCAGATGTCCCGATTGCTAGGGCTATGCAAAGATTTGATTTGGAGATTTGATTCCCAATCAAATATCAGTTAAATTCTAATCATTAATCAATTACATGATTTGATGGCTTCAAACAAGCGCTGATTGAATTGACAAATTTAAGCAATTCATTTCAATCAGTATTTGGAATCAAAGAGTTTCAACATTTCTGATCATACACCACTATTAAGCCACTAAATTCTGGGTTTAAGGTTTTACCGGTGCCATGTTGCCACCTTTTCCATTATCCAATCCCTTAAAATGTAATTTGAAGACACCCTGTGTCCATCTTTACTTCTGTTACTTCACAATGTTTGTTAAGGGAGGACCCAACCTGCTGCATGTTCTTGACAATCTCCCCACCTCTCATTCCTTGTTGTGTAAGGACAGTACTTCAGACTTCAGATATCACTTTCCCAAAAGACTTCCTTTTGCCTCAGTGGTTCACAGACAATCTGCCTGAAGAAGATGCTTCTCTTAAGACACAACAGAGCAAAAAGCTTTCTTTTCCATCATTTCATAGAGTAGGATGACTTCTGTGGTGGGGGGGTGAGAGGGGGTGTCTTTTTATCTAAAAATCCAAGAAAGAAGTAATATATCAGGGCTAAAAAAAAGGAGCATTGCACCTGCCCCCTCTGATTAATGGTTAGAATTGACTAGGTCTGAAAAATTTAGAGAAACAAGCAGGAAACATTTGCTGTTTATCTCTAAGGAATAGGCAACAAGTTTAAGCTAGAGATATTGCATAAGATTATTTGGGAATAGATATAGCTATTTAAGCTTTATGGTATACTAGCTATTGGTACCCGTGCTCTGCTACGGATTTGGTATAATTAGGTGCACGTGCCTCATGGAGGAGGGGAGGCCTTGGAAAGGATAGGCCTCTGAAAGCCTCTGTTCGGCCTCCCCTGCCCCCAGCCCTGGCGTTTTTGTCAGAGAATGAAAGCGATGGGTTTTTTGGGGGGAGGAAGAAAAGCCGAACACCATAAATCTTTTCAGAATCTTTATTCAAACAGTAAAAAAGGAGCAAAGAGGGCTCAGTAGGCCTCCCTCACTCCACCCCTGGTGTTTTTGCAGAGAATGAGAGGGTTCGGATGGGGGGGGAGAAAAGCAGGACACTGTAAGTCTTTTCAGAATCTGTATTCAAACGGTCAAAAAACAGCAAAGAGGACTGATTAGGTTTCTCAACTGTTTTGAGGCCTTGTCTGGCCCTGTCCTCCCTGTTTTTGGCACTCACCTGCATTGCTGCCATAGGTACTGGTTCAATCGCGGCTTCCAAGCAGTTTTCCGGCACGGAGAAGTAGTTTTTTTGCAGTCTCCTGACCTTCTAATACTAATCCCTCCATTGTTCAATGAAAAATTCAAGATCAAACAGGGAAGCTGCAAAAGCCCTCCAATCAAGAGAGGCTGCAAAAGCCCTCCAATCAGGAGAAAGAAAATAAACCATGTTTTGTCCAATCATGACCTCTGGAATTAAAAAATTAAAATAACTCACATAAAAATTAATATTTTAAAAAATTCTTTCATAGTTAGCACCTAGATGCCAAGATGAACAGATCTACCAAATTTCAGGTTTGTATCTTTAATAGTTTGGGAGATCTGGTGATG
>JANHFO010000980.1:151008-163292 GCA_032468095.1 Pareas carinatus
ATCTGCTCATTGCCTCCAACCAGGCAGGATCCGACCTTTGGCGTCACTGCCACCATCTCCGCTCTCTCTGTCCTCGCAGCCATTTTCTCCATTCCCTTGTGTCATCTCAGTCATCAACGCCTGGTTGTGGGAGCCGTTTGCTCTCCCGAACGGTGCCCATTGATGTCTTCTTTGGGAAGGGCGAAGGGTCTAGAGCAGTTTCCCCCATTCAGGGGATTGGGCGTGGGCCCGTCCCCACATACCAGACCATTGGAGCCTCGTCTCTCCTGGACCCGACGTTATGGAGGCTGCTTCCCGGCGGCCATTTTCCCCGAATCTGTGGGAGTCCCGACCCGCCCGCTTGCCCAACCCCAGGCGAGAAACGAAAGCTGATCACATGACTAGCACATGATATCAGGAACATCCTGCATTGGTGTTCTGAGCCTTGCATTGCTTGGTAATGACCTTTTAAGTGGTGGTTTTGGCCTCTATCATGTAACATGGCTTGGCACCATGGTGCCTTCAGGACAGCCTTCTACAACCAGGATAGATTCACCTGATACAAATGTCCCATGAGAAATGGCTGGTGATCCCTTATTTCCAGAATGAGAAGATGAGTGAAGTTAAGGGGAGATTTTCCTCTGTCATGGCCTTTCTATTGTAGAACAGTTCACTCTTTGATGTGTGTGTGGGGGGGGGCTGAGACTTGTCTCCAACAGTCATTGTCTTTAAGAAGGTGATAAAGATGGAGTTCTTTTGGAGGGGTTTTAATTTGATTTAATCAGGGTGATGCCATTACATGATTGCTTGAGGGGAATTATAGCATTGTTTTAATATGCATGTGTGTTGTTTGCTGTAACCATTTGCTGTAACAAAGGTCTTACATTTTAGAACTTTTTTAGGACTTGCCTTTTATTTCTTTATTTTGAATGTATTTAAAGGGGTAGCAACAAAAGAAAGAGAAAGAAATAACAAAATGCCCAATGAATTTAGAAAAAGAAGAAAAGAAAGACAAAAGAAATGCTATTCCTCTATAATTCTTTAAAAAAAATTGGATTGGAAAAAAATAAAGAAAAATCATATGAGAATTTAGTATTTAAGCACTGTATTAGTATCAAATTAGAGGTTAACAGAAAAAAACCAAAACAATAAGAATTAACTAAAATTTCCAAGTAATCGGAAGCAATCGATCTTTAAGTTTATGATCTGAACAGAAAAGAACCTTGGCTTCATTAAACTTGACAACTTATTGATTTTATTGTAATTTGTTTTGTCATTTGAGAGCCATGCAGAATCATTGTGAATCAAGAAGAATACAACTTTTTTTAAAAAAAAACATTATTTCAAAAGATGTTCCAAGTTTGGAAATGGCAGGTGGCTACATACTGAATTACAGTCCATTAATGGCTCCTGATTTAGTTCACTTGGAGTAATAATTAGGACAGAAAGGGTGTAGAAAATCTCCCCCTCAACACGCTTTGGGAAAGCAGCATTCTTTGCATTCTAAGAATACAACTCTGAAAGTAAGAGAAGAGCTGTGGGATTACGCGAGCTACATCATGAAGCCGCTGCTAAATAGAAATCTGTTTGATTCCAAAATATTGTATGCTAAGTACTGCAATCCTGGGCTTATTATTGCATTTTTTTAAAAAAAATCCCTTAATTCCTTTAATTCTGATAAAGTTTAAGAACATTAACTTCATCCAGTGCCAGAACCAAAAAGAGTAGGACTAGGCTTTTTGGTCTATATCTGTGAATTCACAGCAACTTGGTATATTAGTAATTGGTCTTCATTTTAAGCCACTTGCTCCTTTTCCTTCGCCACCCCCACTTCTGTGTGGTTTCCTTTACTGCTGCGACCGCCTCTTGATTGAAATTCATAACCTGCTAGAGTGTGAGAGAATAGATCTTGCGGGAGTCTCACCGTTTGGGCAAACTCCCTGGGAAATAGGAAGAAGCAGCCTCAAGCCACTGCCTTCCCAGCTGTCACTGTCTGCTCTGATTGTCACAGCAGCTTAGACCAGATTTGAGGGAGTCGCGTTTGACAAGCTTATTAAAACCAAATCAACTGCCATTAGCGTACTCCACTAAGTCGGCCTAAATCATGCCAGTCCTCCCTGGCAGCCAAGGCAGGGCTTGCTTTTGTGTGATTAATGAATCGTGTTAACAATGAAGAGCAGGGCCCAGGATAAACCCAGGGCATCCTCTACCAGGCCATTCTGTCTGTTGCTTGGAGCTAATGTAGAATAAACACGAAGCTAAAATAAGCTGGGTTGATAATCCACAGAGCTCCTAATGTGCTTCCTTTGTGTAAGTCCCTGAAATCTGTCTTTGGACAAGCAGCTGAAAAGAGATTTATTTGTTTGCACAACTTGATTAATAATTTTGCACTTTTGACTGTGTCTAGTGTTTTCTTTACATTCATCCAGGTATCTGAACCAGATAAGTGGCAAATGACAGTTTAAAAGGCCCTAAGTAGACAAATACACAAACACACCCCTACCGTATCTGATGTAGATTTTTTAGGTGAATGGCAGGTGTCACCCTGATCAAGGTAGAAGGGGATGAAATGATTTACTGAACTATGTGTATGCTAGCAGTTTAAATAAATCAGTTTGTCAGGGACAGTGTAAAGAAATGGTTTTAAGTGTTAAATAGACCAGTGCGTTCAGAAAGCCTTTGTCTATTTCCATCAACTCTCTCACCTTGGGGTCAAGTGAGTAAAGTCCACCACCAGTTTAAAAGAAAAAAGAGCATTTCCCTCTTGTGGTTCTGTATTTTCATCTCATACTTATCAAGATTAGGATACAGAACCTCTGGATCCTAGCTACTGTATGCTGTAAGAATTTCCAGGGAAGGCAAAGTGATTTTAACTGCAAATAGTAGGCCATCTGTGGAATCATAAACTTGGATAATTATTTCTGAAGGGCCTATATTTGTATTGGCCAATCAAGAGACAAAGCTTGAATCCAAGTCTGAAGAAACTTGAGAAAGTCCCAAAGGAGAATGTGTGCAAATTCAACTTTTTCTCACCGTCTTCTTAGGATAATACTGAAAGAACCTCAGAACCTCAGTACATCCTATTGTACTACTAATAGAATCCCAAAGATATCTTTTCACAGATCTGAAAGTATGTTAGAAATATTGTTGACTTCATGCTTTAATGTTATTGTTTTCCAATGTATTTTCTAGTCCAGAGGTATCCAACCTTGTCAACTTTAAGGCTTGTGGTCTTCAACTCCCAGAATTCCTCAGTCAGACATGGGGCTGAGGAATTCTGAGAGTTGAAGTTCACAGATTTTAAAGTTGCCAGGGTTGGACATCCCTGCTCTGGCCACACCAGACTCTTCTCATTTCATGGGCAGGGAATGAGGATATCTCATTTAAAATACATTTCGCTATTTGGAATCCTACAGATTCAATAATACTTTTGATTCAAAGCAGAAAAATTAATCAAATCAATTCAAACCCTTAAGTTAATTTAATATTTTGAGAGTCCTGAAACAATTATAAAGGCAAAATACAATGGGGAAAATATTTATTGAGATAGGATTAGTAGGAAAAAGAAAGGAGGAAAAACTCAAATAAACATTGTGCTCCTAGATTTTTTGCAGTTTTAAAAATGCTTGGATGAAACAAATGGTGCCTTTAGGCTTCAGAAAGAAAATGTAAGTTTTTTTATCAGATACAACAGAAAAAGGAAAAGTGTGCACTGCAAAGAGTGATTGTTCCATCATGAGATGGAATGCACTCATAATCTCTGAAAGCAATTCTTCTGATAAAGGAAATTCATGCTGTTTGCTAATTCTTCTTTGGGATTAATGACTTGAAGATCCATGGTGAACAAATGCTTGCCCCATAAGGAAGTTGTTTAGACAGCAAATCATTCATTTGCCCTGATCAGTAAAAGGATATGTCCATTTCTAGAAAATTAATAATTTGCTGAAGACAGAGTTTGAGTATGGAACATAAATATATCTAATCCTTTGCAAACATGCAACTCCCATTTACACTATAGCACTGGAAGCGACCACATAACAATCTATATACATGAATAACCTGGGGGAGGAGTCTGTGTAAAACTTAAGTTGCACTCTTTTGATAATATGGTCATAAACCTGACTATTGACAATTTATTCAGTTTATTTAAATAATTTGATAAATAAAATAGTATAGTAGGTCAAACGAAAATCTTTATCTTGCAAGGAGACAATCTATAAAAGGTATATGATCATCTTTGGTGACTGCAAACCAAATCACAATGTATCAGAGTGAAAATCTGTGTCCATATCAGTACTGCCTACAATATGCTCAGATAAAATGTTCTACCGATGGCATACTTCTCCTAACAAATTGGCTAAGATAACTAAAAAGATGCTGGACATGTAAAAAGGAAACAGGTACATATTTCCACATGTGGTGGACCTGTAAACATATAAGAGAATGCTGGAACAAAATAAGAAACTGGTTTATACAAATTACAGGAGAAAAGTTAAAGATGGAACTCGAGCTATATTTAATAGATATGACTAGGAAAAACACCATAGGTATCTGATTATACATATCTTAACAGCAGCACGAATCACCCTAGCCTGCCACTGGAAGGAGGAGAAATTACCTAACGAAGAAGAAGTTATTGTAAAAATCTTAGAATGTGCGGAAATGGACTCTTTATCTTTGAAACTTAAAAACAAGGAAGAATAAATGTACTACAGATCATGGTTAACTTTCTATAAATGGTTGGAAACAAGGTGAAAATCCCAGAAATAAATGAGAAAGTATTTTAGAAGGAGTTGTAGAAAAGAAATAGAAATTAATACATTACCCAAAACTCTAGGAACTCTATAGATAAAGGAAGATAGAAGAAAGACAGAGGCGAGTAGAAGGACAAAACTGTTGAGAAGGGAAGAGAAGGAAAGAAGAAAGAGAAGGAAGAGAAGAAAGAAAAGGCAAGTGTAGAAGGTAAGAGAAAGGAGATGAGGAGAAGATGAGAGAAGGAAAGTGAGATTAAGGAAGGTATGAATAAAGATCAAACAACTCCAAACAAAGGAAAGTTTGAGAACCAATATATGCAATAATTATTGAGAAAAAAATGGAAGATGAGATTGAAAGATAGTAAGGAAGCTGGATAGGGAGATGCAGAGGGATGAGAGAAAGGGGGAAAGGAAGGAAGAGAAAAAGGGAATAAGATAAAGTAGGAAGAAAGAAGAGAATATGGACAGGATTTAGGTCTAAAGAGGAAATAGAATAAGTAGGGTAACTAATGAAGTAATAGATGAGAAGAAAGAGGAAAAAGAGAGGAAGTAAGAAAGGATTGAAGGAAAGAAAAGGAGAAGACAATCAGAAAGTAGAAGAGAAGTAAAGAGAGGGAAAAGAAAAGGGGAAAAGGAAGGGAAAGAGAAGGAGAGAAGTGAAAGAAGGAGAAAGGGGACAAGGATAGAAGAGAAGGCAAAGGAAAAAGGATAGACTGAACCCCAAGTCCAACCAAGACAGTGTATGTGGAAAGAGAAGTGGTCCCACAAGATCAGGAGAAAGACAGTAAAACACAAAGAAAGAAGGGATAACACAATAATAGAAGGGAAGGTACAAGAAAACGAGATGATGCATGTATACTATAAATATTATTATGTTGTTTACTTTCTCTGCCATGTCACTATAATAACTAAACTGAGGTCTTGTAAAGCTACAGAAACATCACTAATATAAGCAAATATACAATAAAGATAAGAAATACCCCAATTTGGGGCCCTGTTACAAACAGTGAATGTGAAAGTAACTTGAAACCCCAGTGACCAAGATCTTTGTTATTCAATGACTAAGAGGAACCCTATCATACCTTCATCTTGCCTCTCGTAACTAATACATGAAGTGATTTTGCTCTATAGAAAACTAAAAAAATCAATACTAACAAACGAAGAAAAACAAAACAAAAATCTATGGTTTTGTAAGGCCTCAAATCATACGACTGAATAAAAGAAAAGAAGGATCCAAATCTGTGTGCTCCTATAGATATGTCAACGATTAACAGACTTCAAACTATAGTGCCAAAGACTATGTTAAGAATAATATAAATTGTACAAACAATGTAAATGTAACTGTTGATATGAGACTGATGTTGTTGATATACTGTTGATACCTATGAAGGATGGTGGATGAAGGGAAAGAAAGAAAGCAGGATATACCAAATAACTTCTCAACGACTCCATAAAAAAAGGAAAAAAAAGAGAAAAACAACACAATGTATATGCTCAGATAGCCTTCCTGCTCTGCCTAATTTTTCAAATAATCATTTTCTAAAGAAATAGCTATGAAAATTCACACATGCACTTCTATGGACTTTGCATGCATTTCCTTCGCAATTTCTATATATCTCCACGCAATAAATATAACCACCCAAAGTCACACTTTTCTTCAATGCACATTAAATGAAACTTAGCCCACCATAATTTTTAAGGCAATATTTCCAAATTTATACTGATCATTATAGACTTTTAGGAACTCACTGGTGTTTTGCACACCACGACAGAGGTTATCTTGGCAGATTCTAATTAAAAGAGTTGGGTGATCGATATCTTTTATTTCCGTAGCACCAAAGCAATATCTGTTATGACTAGAACAGAATATTCCATTTCTGCAAAGGAGATTAAATAGTTGAGATTGCCTTCTAGTCCTGAATCTAATTGCAGAAAACTGAATGTCAACTAGCAACATCATAGCTGTGATATAATGGCTTCTGCATATATTTGCATATGCCTACAGATTGACACATAACAAAAGAGCTGTTGATTGTGCATGGATCATCAACATCTGCAAGTCAGGGTTTCCAAACACAATAAGGGATCGTATGTGTGTTCAAAATCAAGCCCATATCTGAACAATTCAGCTTCTGCTTCAAATGGTTAGAAAAATCACATTATTTATTATGTGATTAAGATTTTTCTCAGAAAAGCATTCCCTCCTACATAGCAACCAATTGCTCCACAGACTGCATTTCCTTCCATAATGTACTATTTATTCACGTTGTATGATTAATGTTTTCGAATTTGTCCAATAGAAATAATCCTAGGGAATTGTTCATCTACCTTCTGTAGTGCAGTGCATTTATTTAGAAAGAGTTTATAGTGCTATAAGTTATTTCTTTCTGCTCGGACCAAAATAAAGGCATAGAATACATAGTAAATCAAGAATGCTCCAGGCCAAATGCGAACAGAAGATAGCTTGGTCTCTCAGTGCCTTTATCTGCAGCTGCTGAAGCAAACATTCCCACCTCCCCTGTAGCTCACTCAATAGAAAGATTGTATTTCAAGCCATTGTTTTGTGTAGACACTTATTAACCCTGTTGAATTTAGAGCCTTGGGTTACACTCAATACCTATTGATTAGCAGTCAGAGGTGTAGTAATCCTCCAACCATCATCAATCCAGGCTGTTGACTAGCCTTCGGTACACAGCAGTGCCATTTTTTTCAGTAGTCATAGATATGCATGCAAGGATGTGCAGGAGGGAGGGAGGGAGGAAGGAAGGAAGGTGAGTCTGAAGTCAAGGATTTCTACATGACAGATCATTCCTGCTGAGGTGATGGCATCTTTTATCGTAGCTCAACAGAATTCAGAGCATACTGTTTTCATTGAAACAGAAAGATTGTCCAAAACAACATCGTATCAAAACAAAGATATTTCTTCAGACAGAGTTGGAGAAAACTACAACAAAGCAATCATTTGCCAAAGGGCTATGTGCTTTGTTCGTTATTAAACAAACAGTTTGTATGACCAAATCCACCTATGCAACAGCAAATGACAGTTGCATATATATTCCATTGCTCCCACTCTAATGTTAATCATATTTGCTGTCAAATCTCACTGCATCATTTTTATGGGGGCAAAAAAACCTCCAAAGGAATTCTTTCTGCATAGATAATTGACAATCACAGCATCACATGCTCAATTAAAAAAATAGACTTAAACTATGAGGTGTAAAGAAAATGTAGCATGATCTGGATCAATATTCTTTATCTTTTTTCCTGTCTTCAAATTATCACTTTTATTTGATTCCTTGCTATGATTTGGGATGTACCTATTTTGAAATTTTCATTACAAAAGGAATACGTTTCCAATGAATAACAGCTCATCCATTCTTGTGAGTTTATCTGGTGGTTGTGCATGATAAATATTTCATTTATATACACACTGTTGCTGGCCTACAACATTTTATGAAATTACAGTAAGGAAAATCTTAGTAATACATCTGCTTCCTTTTATTTTTGTTTCAGTCAAAACAGTTTTGCTCAGGAAATACCCAACAAAGGCTGCAATTATATCAGGAAAACAAGTTATATCACCATGTGATTGCCAAGAGAAATTAATATTTTATCATTCCTAATATAGATGACCATAATAAATTGAAATAAAATAAAAATAAAATAAAATAAAATAAATATGTATATTCAAAAATGCTATGGATTTTTTTTAATTTTTTGCTTTTATTGATGATATTACATATTTTATTTTATTTATTTATTTCAAAACTTTTATACCGCCCTTCTCCCCGAAGCGACCCAGGGCGGTGCACAGTCAGAATTAAAAACAAATAACAACATACAACCTAAAATTACTAATATATATATATGGGACTGGCTAAATTTAAAATCATGATTTTAAAATCAATTTATAACAGATTAAAATTATGAAATTTGAATAAAATCAATAGTGGTTAATAGGCGAAAGGAAGGCGTGGTTAGGCCAGATTGGCCTGGATGAATAGGTGAGTTTTTATGGCACAGCGAAAGGCATATATATATATGTAACTAGCTATTGGTACCAGTGCTCTGCTACGGGTTGGGTATAATTAACTGCACATGCCCCATGGTGGAGGAGAGGCCTTGGAAAGGACAGGCCTCCGAAAGCACTTTGCAGGCCTTGTCCGGCCTCCCCCGCCCCCCATTACTGGCGTTTATTGCAGAGGAGGATAGAGAAAGGTTGGGAGGGGTAGGAAAGCTGGACACTGTAAGTCTTTTCAGAATCTGTATTCAAACAGTAAAAAAAAGAGCAAAGAGGCCTTAGTAAGCTTTTCAGCTGTTTTGAGGCCTTGTCTAGCCCTGCCCTCCCTGTTTTTTGCTCTCAACCTGCATTGCTGTCATAAATACTGGTTCAATCATGGCCTCCAAACAGTTTTCCTACATGGAGAAGCAGTTCCCTCCCCCCAGCCACCTGCCCTGCTGCTCCTCACTCCTCCATTAGTACTGTCCAATGAAAAATTCAAAACCAAACAGGGAAGCCCTTCAATCAGGAGAGGCTGCAAAAGCCCTCCAATCAGAAGAAAGGAAAAAAAACATATATTGTCCAATCACAACCTCTGGAATTAAAAAATTGAAATAATTCACGTAAAAATAAATATTTTGAAAAATCCTTTCTTAGTGAGCGCCTAGATGCCAAGATGAACAGATCTACCAAATTTCAGGTTTGCAGCTTTAATAGTTTGGGAGATCTGGTGATGAACCAGTGAGTGGTATTTCGCATTTATATATATAGATATGTTATTTATTGTATTTATATTCTACATTTCTTCCAAGAAACCCAAGACAGTATGCACTATTTCTCCCACCTATTTATATTCTTAGTAACCCTGTGAGGGATGTAAAGCTGAGTAACAGATTTGGTTAATAGTCACAAAGTTATTTCATGACTGGATTGGGATTTGTGACAGGGCATTGGTGTTACAGACTACCCAGTAAGAATCATGAGGAAAATGGAATGGAGAAGAAATTAGATTGGATTGAACAAAAGATCAGGTGATTGCTTTCCTATAGGTTTCTTGTTACGTGGTAATAACTCACTGAATCCCATGATATCCCATGAGCTATATTTCTTCTTTGTTGAAGAAATAAGTGTAGGGAAGGTCTGACACAGATAGTCAGTGTGCTGAAGCGGTTAAGATGTTATCTAGCAAAATGAACCATTACCTCCCCTTCCCAGCAACCAGCAAAGATTTCTTATGCATACTAGAAAGCCAGAGGGATGCAGGGCTCCCCTCCCCTTCTCCACATGCACCTGAGGACATTTATGAAATCACCCACCCCTCTGCCCAGCAGCCCAATGGGAGTGCTTCCTCCCTCCTCTGTCTGGGTTAAGGCGGGTGGCTCAAATGAATCTGTGGCAAAGGTGAGAGAGGAGAGGAACTATGTTTGAAGGGAGCATAGCTCACAGCGGGCCACAGAAACCAAGGTAGGCAACCGGAAGGCCTGTAGCAGGCTTGTGTAAGCTGTGATTGGGGTGGGTGGGGAGTGTGAGGTGATCACTGATGGCTATGGAGGGGGTGTGTGTTGTTGTGTTGGCACTTTGCGATAAATAAGTGGCTTTTGGGTTGCAGTTTGGGCACTCGGTCTCTAAAAGGTTCACCATCACTGACCTAGGCACACTGATTACAAAAAAAAGAAAGTCAATGCATATAATCATTACTAAGTTGCTCTCATCTTTTAAGCAGGTGTTCCTTTACGTTTGCTAGCCAAGGGACTAGAAAGGCAGGGATGTTTACAGGTGAAAATCCAGCTCAGTAGGTACCACACCCAAGTAGAAAAGCAGCAGCAGAAAACTTCAGGCTCAGCCCTTCGATAGCTCAGCTGGTAGAGCGGAGGACTGTAGAGAGCTACCAAAGTCATCCTTAGGTCGCTGGTTCGATTCCGGCTCGAAGGACACCTTTTTTTTTTTCCTTGGGAAATACAAATCCAAACAAAGATTTTTCACAGGTGACACTAACAGTTACAGTGCTAAAATCACCAATAAGTGAATGTTTTAATAACCAGATTTCATTTATGCTGGCTAGCCTACCTTAACAGCGTTCAGGAAAAGGATAATTTTTTTTCCAAAGAAATTTTACTAGTCCTTTTCACCTTCTGGCATTCAAAATTGAGCCACAAGCTCTAAGACAAGACCAGGTAGAGGAAGTCATGGAAACTGGCAAAGGGGCCACAGGAGCAACACAAGGACATCATAAGAAAAGGGGGTGCAGAATTTTGAGTTGTTTTGTGGGGACGGGACTTTGGAGTTTGCAGGTCTTCTTTAATAAAATTAGTATGTTCAGTGCCTACCAGAGATAAAACACTCTTACTGTATATTAGGGTTTATTGTAAAAAAAAAATGTTACCCAAAATTGACTGGAGCTGTCAATCTCACTCATGGCCAAGTCATGGGATGGAATTACTGTAATATGTTCCACATAGAGCTGCCCTTGAAGAGTATCTGGAAGCTAGACCTGGTGTAAAATGTGACTGGGAAACTAAATAAGTGTGCTTCTAAAGTGGGCAGGCTCTAGAACCACACATAACAATTTGCCCAGCTAGATCTAAAGTGAAATACCTGGGTAAATTCCATTGCTAATTAAAATAACAGGGCTCTGTGGAATCAGGGCCGAAAACTGATGACAGATATACCGTCTTTTTCGCTCCATAAGACACACTTTCCCCCCTCAAAAAAATGTGGCCCCGCGGAGCGATCTCTGCGCATCCACGTTCCGAATGAGATGCCTCTGGGCGCCATGCATTTTATGGTCCAGTGCGTCTTATGGAGCAAAAAATACGGTAGATTCTTAGAGATTCTGTAAAGAAAGGAATGGTAACAGCTTTTAGTTCAGACTTATTTGGGGACCACAGTAAAAACCTTGGGAAAATCCAATTGCCAATTGAAATGAAACAATTGTGGTGGTTAGTGTTGTGTCCAGGGGGAGGGCACACACCAGCGCGGGAACTACGGGCGCCCGGATTGGCAGGTTGCCACCCACCAAGGGGTACTTAAGTGGCAGCGCGCCAACCCAGCGCCATTCTTGTGACTGACCACCCTGACCAATAAAGATATCAAACTGAGTGTGCCTCCGCTTCGTTCTTGGGAACCCACTATACAACACTGGCGACGAGGCGGGCCCACAGAACTACAAGCACACAGGCACGAGCTACCGGACGCGAACGCTGAACCGCGACCGCGACATCCAAACAGCTCTAAGAGATCAGACGCCGGCGGAGACGTCCCAGCGGTCGGCTACATCGAGCGCACTGAACGGATCGAGTAGACGCGACCAGACGACCGCGGAGTGAATCCAACAGGCCGGCTGCATCGAGCACGCCACACGGATCACCGCCAGACGCGACCGAACGAACGCCGAACGTCTCAACAAGCCGAGCGAAACCAACCAGGAAGCGAAAAGCCGGCGCCAAGTTTAAAAAGACACGAACAAAATGGCCACCCACATGAAATCCCTCGCCCCGTTCGACCCAACCGTCGATACCTGGGATGGATTCATGGCCCGTTTCGAGTGTTTC